>OX578286.1:3802032-4028834 GCA_951217055.1 Gerris lacustris | reverse complement strand
AGTTTGAACAAAAAATAAAATTTTTAATATATTTAAATAAAATTTCTTTCATATATAATTTCTTCTATTTAAGCATAACATTAAGGTCTTTACATATTTATTCATCATAATTCGGTAGAGATTAGGCTTTTATTTTCTTTTTAATAAATCAATTAATTTTCTTTCATTAATATTTTAATTAAATTTTCTTATGAATATTTATTATATTTTTATTTATATATTTTTCTATTTATATGAACCCTTTATTTAGTTTATATACATAATTAAATAGATTATAATATTAGAGTGAAGCTCTGATCATACTCGTAAATTTCTGTTGTAATACAAACAACATGGCATGAAAGCGTGGCTTGGTGATTTTGGAGGGAAACCAAATTCTGAGGAAATTTATATTCTTATTGTTGTAAGGTGAATTTATTCTTATTGAAATTACTGATGAACGTTGTATAGATCATTACTACCAAGTTAACGATCCAATGCGTGAAATCACAGCAAAACAAAATAGCGTCTTTTAAAATAAAGATGTGAAGCAAAGTAAACGTAGAGTTAAGAGTAGAGCGTAAAGTAAAGCAAAGTATAATAGAGGCCCTGGAATAAATCCAAAAATACCAAAAATCAGACACTAATAAACTTAAGTCTCAATACTAGACTTGTAAAACTCATCAAAAAAATTATAAAACATAAAGTTTAAGACTTACGATTAGCATCGGCTGTAGACAACTCTAACGAAATAAATTTTGAGTAGAATAAAAAAAAATATTTATTTTTGTGACTCCCACGAGTCTTGACTCAACAACAAATGAGTTTAACACAAACTATATACTACATATACGACCTGGATATAAAATTTTACATCTTCCGATGGACTTCTCGTATGCACGTCACGCCAGTCTCGTGTCTGCAGGGCAAGTGGAGAGGCATTCCCCTACCACGACCCTCCCTACGTCGCCTTACAACTTAGGGACAACGCGCATGTCTAAAAAAAGGTTCACGCCCTAGTTGTGACGTCATAGAACAGTCTAACCAATATATAACTTAATAAATACAAAAATAATAATTAAATTAACGTTAATAATCTTCAACAAAATAATTAAAAAGGGTTCATAAACATTTTCTTAAATTTTACTATTTTAGGTTATTATAATAATTATTTATTACAGTATATTTTACTATATTTATATGTGGTATATTTCTAGATACCACAATATGTATAAAGAGGAGTATTGTCATGGCACAAAAATTTGGTTTTTAAATTTACCTGTTTTAAGGTCCCCATAATCAAAAAAGTAAGGTGAAATTGGGAAACAATTTTTTTTTTCCTATTTGAAATGGAGTTTAAATTCTAAAATTTAATTCATTTTCTGGGATATTGATAGAAACAAACAAAAACAAAAATTGCAAATGGAAAATTTGTGTGGACCTGAAAATGATTTGTTATATAGAGATTTTTATTGTACAGAAGTTTGTTATAAATAGGTCCAACTTTAAATGGTCATAAGCAGATGGATTAATTGAATATTTGTCACCTAAAGATTTCAGCTATACTCTTCAAAGGTCAAAGAGGACAATTCAATTTTGAAACTCTCCTGAACATTCAGTGAAAAGTTATTTCAATGCCAAATGTATTTTTATTGTCTAAACTCAAGAAAGTTATTTATTGGTGTAAGTAACAAAAAAATTATTTGTGTTTAGCGGAGCCATACCAAGTTATGTTGAGTGGGGTTGTTTTGTAATTTTTGATATTTTGTAAAGGATTGGAGCTTTTTAATCAAATTTGTGAAAGAGTGCAATGGATAATTTTGGATTATATATTTTTATTTTTTTAAATGGAAAGGACATTTATTAGGGTTGTTTGCAGGTATTTAAACGGGTATCATAGGCAGTCTGTGGACTGACTTAAGAGGGGACCAACGTGGTATTTTCCTAGTAAATTGAGGGAAACCACAGAAAACCTCAATTAGGTTGGGTGGACATGAATCCTTCCAGTAGAAAAAAATGTTTATTGGCAGCTATGGCTTTTTTTTAGGGGGGGGGGGGGGGGGGGGGGCTCTGTTGGTGAGTGGTCTCCAGATTTTTTGATTTGGGGCTAAGGGGAATAATTTATTTCTTTTACGAATTTTAGTGTGAGTTTAATATTTCTTAATATTGAGAAAAGTGAGGTCTTGATCTTTTTCTTCTTGAATTTCTTGGATTTTAAGTTCTTATTATAATTTTTTACATTGGGATTTATACTTCGGACATTCCAATAGGATGTGAGTTATATTTTCTTCTTTCTCTGGACATGTATAATGTATAGGTGAATCACTTTGACCTTTCATATATGTAGTTGTATTGAATGCATTTTTACTGGTCTTATATTACTTTGCTTTGTAAGTTTCATCGCACATTCCCGTTTCCCCAATTTTGAACCACTTCCCGTCCTTCAATCTTCCCCAAATTTTGCACATAGAAACAACTATGGCGAATAATACAGAAACCAAAAAAAAAATATTAAAAAAAAATGGCGTCAAATTTATTTGCTTTTTAAGTTTCATCGCACACCTATTACCCCAATTTTAAACCACTTCCCGTCATTCAGTCTTCCCCAAATTTTGCACATAGATACAACTAAGGTGAAGAATACAGAAACTAAAAAGAAATATAAAAAAATTAAAATGGCGTCAAATTTATTTGCTTTTTAAGTTTCATCGCACACCTATTACCCCAATTTTGAACTACTTTCCGTAATTTAATCTTCCCCAAATTTTGCACATAGATACAACTAAGGTGAAGAATACAGAAACCAAAAAAAAAAAAAAAAAAAAAAATGGCGTCGAATTTATTTGCTTTTTTAGTTCCATCACACACCTCTTACCCCAATTTTGAACCATTTACCAGGGCCGTCCCTAGGGGGGGTCAACCGGGTCAAGCTGACCCGAGCGCCACATCCAGGGGGCGCCGCCAGGCCCCCTTCTTAACTACTAGGTGCATTTGGCAATAAGGGGGTGGGGGGCGCCAAAGATGCCTTTGACCCGGGCGCCTATACCTCTAGGGACGGCCCTGCCATTTACCGTCATTCAATCTTCCCCAAATTTTGCACATAGATACAACTAAGGTAAAGAATACAGAAACCAAAACAAAAAAAAAAAAAAAAAAAAAAAAAAGTTGGAAAATAAGACCAGTTTTGAAAAATGGCATTTTTATATTAATTATTCATGGTAACTTCTCAATCTATTAATTTTTATTATGTCTTTATGTGGTAGTTTTAATTTCCGAAACCATAGAAATCAAAACACCCCAATGACCCATTTTCGTTAAAAACATGTCAACACATAACATAACTTCAGTTTCAAATTTTTTGTGTTTGATATTTTTTGGAGATTTAAGTGGGTTAACGACAGACAAATGAAAGAAATTATAAGGGTCCTCAGTTTTGCTTATGAACCCTATAAATGTTAAGAATCCATCTCATTATTTTATCTACACACCTTTAATTCTGTTGAAGTTTATGTTTTGGAAATGAATTTTAATTGTTTAACCCTAGAACGCTAACCATATTTTTTAACCTCTTAAGACTAACCTTGAGTCATATTGACTCCCAAATCTATTATACCCAGTTTTATTAAAATATAAAGGCCTAATATGTACAATATTTTTTTAACATGTTTTAGTGCTAGTTGATGGGACACTTGGGTGCTTTGTTTGCCATAAAAAACAATTTTTTCCTTTTAATTCCGGTTGTTTGTCCTGTATTGTTATCTACCGGAGTGGTTTTATTTACTTTTTTTTATGTAACTTTTTTCTTTCCTTTCCTTTGGTTTTTCTATTTCGTAAATTGTTTCAATTAATTTATCATTTTCCTCATCATCGCTGATGGGATCATAAAAGGCAGTTTCTATTTTCAAATCAGGGTCCAAATCACAATCGTCACCATTATTGTCGAATACGCTCTTTTTCATAATCGGTATCTGAATCGGTCATTTCCTTCATCAAAAGATAAATGTCGTTTAGATCATTGTATTTTTTCTCTATTATTTGACTATATTCATATTCTATTAACTTTATATAATTTAGGCATATGACGACAAAAAAATATAACAATTTATACTTATAAATGAATAAATTACAATTATATTACCTTTAATTTGAAAGAATTATTGAATTAAAAGTTATATAATATTTAATTTATAAGATTTAAAATGCCAAAATAAACAATAACACGACATACTATTCTAAAAAATACTATTCTGCGTCAAAATTACCTACAAAAAATTTACGTGTAAGACTAAACAGGAGTCAAAATGACTCCGTGACTGCAGAAAAACAAACGATATGTCCTCTTTAGAATCTGAATGTGAAACTGATAGAAGTGTAGAAGGGTCATTCAAGGGTGGGAGATAGCATAGCTAAGAGGTGGGAGTTCTGTGTTTTACAGACACCGTGCATTCGTAGTTGAAAAAAAAAATGGGAGTCATTTTGACTCCAGGTTAGCTTTCTAGGGTTAATGGATTATTAATTGTTTAATTAATTTTTTTAATTATGTTTCCATTAATCAAAAGGTTCGAGACGACTGGGAAGAAGAAGGAGTGACAGTGGTGGAGGAACTACAAGCTGCTTCAGGTCCTAAACCCCCGTCAGACTGTGTCTACGACACGTGATGTACGGTAACACACGGAGCGGTAACATACGGCAAACTAACCACCGCTCCCGTGAACTTACCATCCACCTCTTACCACACCTACGTGGCACTAGCGACCCTAGCCTTCGTCTCAATCCTCTCAAGATGATCTCGTCGTAAACAACTTTTTTATTTTTTAATTTAAAAAAAAAAAACAAGAAAAAAAAGTTTTAACAGGTGCGTCCTGAAAAAAAAAAAAATTATAAAAATACCACTTTGTAATCTGATTTTTAATTATAATGGGAAAGTGTTTTTCTTTTTCTTTTTAAATTTTTGAGGAAATGTAATTATTGACGAGAAAATCTGCTCTTCTGATAATTGCTCCCCAGATTGGTTATGAAAACTCATTTAATATAGTAAGCAGTGCTTGATTTGTGAGGGTACGCACTGGTACCCCGTACCAGTACCTCTGATGGAAAATTGTTGGTGCTCATAGGAGTTTTCTTTTTTACCAATGTTTTTTTTGTTTAATTTTTACCGAAACACTTTTAAAATGCTCAGAAAAGCACTTTTAAAAAAGTCTTTTTTAGCTTTTAAAAAGTCAAAATTTCAAATATTTTGGAATATTTGGTTACAGTCCCACAAGGTCAAATTTTCTTTTTTACCAATGTTTTTTTTTTGTTTATTTTTTATCAAAACACTTTTAAAATGCTCAGAAAAGCGTTAAAATAACTTTAAAAAAGTCAAAATTTCAAAAATTTTGTAATACTAGGTTACAGTCCCGGAACCTCTTTTATTTATAAGTCAAGCACTGTTAGTAAGTATATACCTACTTAACATTTCTAATTAAGGGATTTTTAAATTATTATCTGATAAAGTTTGTAAAATAACAAACCTTACTCAAACTATGAAACTTATTTTGATCAAGTTAACAAATGAGCAAATTTCAACTTTTTTTTATTAAAAGAAAAAAAGAAACACTTTCAAAACATTTTATATTTTTATAAAAAATAATTAGTAGATAACTATTAAAACCAATGAACTTATAAAATTTAAAAAAAAAAAAAAGAATCAGAATAAAAAGTTTTTTATTTAAAAAAAAGAAAAATGCATCAAAAACTTACCTTTTTGTAGTAATTGAATACTTGATAATGATTTTTTTTTTTAAAAATTGGTCAACATTTTTTTTTTATTAATAATGTCTACTTAGATTGCATATAAATATATATAAATATTTGTATACAGGAACATTTTCATAATATAAAAAATAATAAATCATGGGTTATAATTAGATAGTAAAAAAAAAAAGTAAAAAATACTTGTTTAAAAGAGCTTACAATATTAAATAAACAAAAATACTGACTATGTCAAAATTTTTTATTGGGTGTTGTTGTTGACTTAAAGTGGTTAAATGTTTAGTTTAAAAAATTAAGTACTCTCTGGCCTTTTTTTGACCGTTAATTTTGGGATTTTCAAGTTTCTTTGGTGTAAAAATGTACGGAATTTAACATTAAAATTATTGCAGTAAACACTTAGGCTAGATGCACACAGGAGTCTTTTTGTCCGCAGACATTTTTGTCACTTCTTTGCCCACAGACAGTTTTGTCACCAGTTATTTCACCAGTTTTGTCACCAGTTTTGTCCCCAAGGGCTTACTTATACAGTATATGGGAGTGCGCACACTAGAGGCAAAGACAGGTGCAAGACCAAAGAGTCCTCCAGCCTAGTAGATGTCCCTTTCTCATTTCTGTTTGCAGACTGTTATGCACAAAACACAGTAATTTCCACAAGATCCATTTCGCTGGGTACAAGATATGCGATTGTCTTGTCTCCAGTGTGCAAGACTGTAGCAACACAAGTGTGACAAGGCAGACACAACCAAGACAGTTGGGAAACAGTCTGCCCACTATTTTGTCTGCAGTGTGTGCCTGGCCTTATGTTAACTTTATTTTGGTTAACACTGTCATCCTCAGTGCATCCAAGAGCCTTATTGATGGTCGACCCTTTATGTGTTGACATAAAGCTTCCTCATAGCTAAAACTATATTTCAGGAGAATAATTCTTGTAGTCGGCACTTTTGAATAGGGTGGTTTCTTATAGTCAAAGATGGTTAGAGGTCAACACTAATGTTAAAGCTTCCTTGTAAACTGTTTTTATATTGAAAGATTTCAAGATCTGCTCTAATAAGCACTTTTATTTCAGTTAAATTCTGTCGACCTGAGACTCTGCTCTAATAAGCACTTTTATTTCAGTTAAATTCTGTCGACCTGAGACTCTGCTCTAATAAGCACTTTTATTTCAGTTAAATTCTGTCGACCTGAGACTCTGCTCTAATAAGCACTTTTATTTCAGTTAAATTCTGTCGACCTGAGACTCTGCTCTAATAAGCACTTTTATTTCAGTTAAATTCTGTCGACCTGAGACTCTGCTCTAATAAGCACTTTTATTTCAGTTAAATTCTGTCGACCTGAGACTCTGCTCTAATAAGCACTTTTATTTCAGTTAAATTCTGTCGACCTGAGACTCTGCTCTAATAAGCACTTTTATTTCAGTTAAATTCTGTCGACCTGAGACTCTGCTCTAATAAGCACTTTTATTTCAGTTAAATTCTGTCGACCTGAGACTCTGCTCTAATAAGCACTTTTATTTCAGTTAAATTCTGTCGACCTGAGACTCTGCTCTAATAAGCACTTTTATTTCAGTTAAATTCTGTCGACCTGAGACTCTGCTCTAATAAGCACTTTTATTTCAGTTAAATTCTGTCGACCTGAGACTCTGCTCTAATAAGCACTTTTATTTCAGTTAAATTCTGTTGACCTGAGACTCTGCTCTAATAAGCACTTTTATTTCAGTTAAATTCTGTCGACCTGAGACTCTGCTCTAATAAGCACTTTTATTTCAGTTAAATTCTGTCGACCTGAGACTCTGCTCTAATAAGCACTTTTATTTCAGTTAAATTCTGTCGACCTGAGACTCTGCTCTAATAAGCACTTTTATTTCAGTTAAATTCTGTCGACCTGAGACTCTGCTCTAATAAGCACTTTTATTTCAGTTAAATTCTGTCGACCTGAGACTCTGCTCTAATAAGCACTTTTATTTCAGTTAAATTCTGTCGACCTGAGACTCTGCTCTAATAAGCACTTTTATTTCAGTTAAATTCTGTCGACCTGAGACTCTGCTCTAATAAGCACTTTTATTTCAGTTAAATTCTGTCGACCTGAGACTCTGCTCTAATAAGCACTTTTATTTCAGTTAAATTCTGTCGACCTGAGACTCTGCTCTAATAAGCACTTTTATTTCAGTTAAATTCTGTCGACCTGAGACTCTGCTCTAATAAGCACTTTTATTTCAGTTAAATTCTGTCGACCTGAGACTCTGCTCTAATAAGCACTTTTATTTCAGTTAAATTCTGTCGACCTGAGACTCTGCTCTAATAAGCACTTTTATTTCAGTTAAATTCTGTTGACCAGAAGCTCTGCTCTAATAAGCACTTTTATTTCAGTTAAATTCTGTCGACCTGAGGCTCTGCTCTAATAAGCACTTTTATTTCAGTTAAATTCTGTCGACCTGAGGCTCTGCTCTAATAAGCACTTTTATTTCAGTTAAATTCTGTCGACCTGAGACTCTGCTCTAATAAGCACTTTTATTTCAGTTAAATTCTGTTGACCAGAGGCTCTGCTCTAATAAGCACTTTTATTTCAGTTAAATTCTGTTGACCAGAGGCTCTGCTCTAATAAGCACTTTTATTTCAGTTAAATTCTGTCGACCTGAGACTCTGCTCTAATAAGCACTTTTATTTCAGTTAAATTCTGTTGACCAGAAGCTCTGCTCTAATAAGCACTTTTATTTCAGTTAAATTCTGTCGACCTGAGACTCTGCTCTAATAAGCACTTTTATTTCAGTTAAATTCTGTCGACCTGAGACTCTGCTCTAATAAGCACTTTTATTTCAGTTAAATTCTGTCGACCTGAGACTCTGCTCTAATAAGCACTTTTATTTCAGTTAAATTCTGTCGACCTGAGACTCTGCTCTAATAAGCACTTTTATTTCAGTTAAATTCTGTCGACCTGAGACTCTGCTCTAATAAGCACTTTTATTTCAGTTAAATTCTGTCGACCTGAGACTCTGCTCTAATAAGCACTTTTATTTCAGTTAAATTCTGTCGACCTGAGGCTCTGCTCTAATAAGCACTTTTATTTCAGTTAAATTCTGTCGACCTGAGGCTCTGCTCTAATAAGCACTTTTATTTCAGTTAAATTCTGTCGACCTGAGACTCTGCTCTAATAAGCACTTTTATTTCAGTTAAATTCTGTTGACCAGAAGCTCTGCTCTAATAAGCACTTTTATTTCAGTTAAATTCTGTTGACCAGAGGCTCTGCTCTAATAAGCACTTTTATTTCAGTTAAATTCTGTTGACCAGAGGCTCTGCTCTAATAAGCACTTTTATTTCAGTTAGATTCTGTTGACCAAAGGCTTTGCTCTAATAAACACTTTTATTTCAGTTAAATTCTATTGACCAGAGACTTTGCTCTAATAAAAACTTTTATTGAAGGTTACTTTGTAGTCAATACTTTTCTCATAAATGTGTCCACAGGGGATGTTCATAGGCACTATTGTAGTCATGCTATTTTGTTTTATAAAATGTTCTATTGTTCAACTCTTTTATTTGCCCAGGGGTTGGGGGGGGGGGGCTCCTAATCAACATTACTAATATCTAAACAAAATAACCCATGAATTTAAAATAACTCAATTTGAAATTTGTAATTTGAGGAGGGATCAAGATATGGGTGCCTTAGGGTAATTCAAAATTTAAAATTGTCCACATCTCCTCTCTTTTTGTAGCAATTTACCTGTATATAGAAAAAATATATATATATAAATAAAAAAGTTACTTTTTTGTAAAAAGAACAAAAAATATTACAAAATATATAAATTTATAGAATTCATTCCTGTTTTATGGAATTTTAGGTACGGGCAAATGATTTTTAATGTCATTGTCAAATATAAATTATAAATAATTATAATAAAAAATTTAGGGGCTTAAATTTAAAAAAAAAAAAATGTCTTGCTATATAAATAAATTTTAAAATTGGTGAGAACAATGTTTGTTCATAATGTAACAGAAATAAAATTATATATAAATATTTTACCAAAAAAAAAAAAAAATGTTAATATGTGTAAAATAAGAAATATTTAAACACATTTTTTTATAAACATATAGATTTGAAGAAAATTACGATATAATATAATATAAAAATTAGCATTTTAAACAAATTTAATTGTATTTGAACCCTCAAGTAAGGGTGTTAAAAAGCAGGTACCCCCTCCATCTCCAGCTCTATCCCCTTGTCAAAGCACATCCCTATTTGTGATAACAGTATCAGTTGCCAGTTTAGGCGAATGCCAAAATTTAAATTATTTTTTTCCATTTTGCCTGGAATTTTTACTTGATCTCTGAGGTGGAATAATAGTGACTACATAACTAGGAACCATTTTCCTGTGCACATGAGCACAGGAAGCACTTGAGTGTTGCATTGGGGGGGCATCTGGGGATGGGGAAAGTACCTGCTTACCAAATGTTGTTATTTTACAGCAGTGAACCGCGTACGACTGTTTTTACTATCCACCATTTGTGACTAAAGTTTAAAAATCCAAATAAGAATAATCCAATAATACAGTAGAACCTCGTTAATCTGAACGTCCATTAATCTGAACGTCCGCTAATCTGAACATTCATTAATCTGAATGTCCACTAATCTGAAAGTCTATTAAACTGAACGTCCGCTAATCTGAACATTCATTAATCTAAACGTCCACTAATATGAACATTCATTAATCTGAACGTCCACTAATCTGAACGTCTATTAATCTGAACGTCCGCTAATCTGAACATTCATTAATCTGAACATCCACTAATATGAACATTCATTAATCTGAACGTCCACTAATCTGAACGTCTATTAATCTGAACATTCATTAATCTGAACGTCTATTAATCTGAACGTCCGCTAATCTGAACGTCTATTAATCTGAACGTCCGCTAATCTGAACATTCATTAATCTAAACGTCCACTAATATGAACATTCATTAATCTGAACGTCCACTAATATGAACCTTCATTGATCTGAACGTCCACTAATCTGAACGTCTATTAATCTGAACGTCCGCTAATCTGAACATTCATTAATCTGAACATCCACTAATATGAACATTCATTAATCTGAACGTCCACTAATCTGAACGTCTATTAATCTGAACATTCATTAATCTGAACGTCTATTAATCTGAACGTCCACTAATATGAACGCCTACTAATCTGAACGCCACCGAGGTACAGTAAATTCAGTAGAGAGTAGCATGCATTAATGAACATGCTACCTGTCAAACAAACTTTATATTTTATTGAATATCATATGATTGTGTATAACATAGTCATAAGTCATAACACAGCAGAAAATCAGAAATTTTTTAAAATGAAACTTCTTTAGTTGTGGTAGAGTAAATTGATGAAACGAAATTGCATGTAACCAATTTTGTGATTTGAGATTCGTCTAAGTGAAAGATTTTTTACAGGTTAATTAACCGCCTGCAAATAAAATGTCGGCAGTTATTTAACCTGTAAAAAATCTTTTACTTGGACGAGTCTTGATCCACTGACCTCTGACTGCAGGCATAAGTGCTAACCATTACAAAATGGAGGTAGATGATTTTTCAATACACGGAATTGGTATATAAGAGTAATATTATATACATTGTAATAATATAATATAAATGTTTTTTTCATGTTATTTCTTCATTATTCGCTAAAATGTTATGAAAATATATTATTTTTCAATTAATTTCCGCATAACTATTTCTTAATCCTGAAATAATCTAATGGTCAACAAATGCAAAGAGAGCAATGCATAAAATCAACTGTTTCTAGAACTTAAGCTTCACTTCTAATGCTTGAGATTCTCACACATATTTTTTTTTTCTTTTATTAACATCTTTAATTTTGTTTCTGAACTATTAATAAATATTATTAGGCCGGGTGGCAAGCGGAAGCGGAGTGTAGTTGAGCGTACTCCGCATGTAAAATCAGACTCAATAGTTTTGAATGGAAGGGAGGCCATCAGTTGCGGAGTGGAGTTGAGCTCTCCGAAACTGGTGGCCTCCATTCCATTCAAAACAATGGAGTCCAATTTCACAAGTAGAGTCTGCTTAACTACGCTCCAATTCTGGGCGCCCGGCCTTATAGTGGACACTCTAAAGGACTTTTATTGTAATAATAATGTTTATCTGTTTTAGCACACATTTCAGCCATTTATAGGATTTTAATATCACCATGTTTGGTAATTTGAGTAATTTATTAGTCCTGACCACCCTTAGTTTTAATTAATTTGGATAGAGGTGGTTGGAGGTGGTTGGAGATGGTTAGAGGTGGTTGGAGGTGGTTAGAGGTGGTTGGAGATGGTTAGAGGTGGTTGGAGGTGGTTAGAGGTGGTTGGAGATGGTTAGAGGTGGTTGGAGTTATTGGAGATGGTTAGAGGTGGTTGGAGATGGCTAGTGGCGGTTGGAGATGTCTAGAGGTGGTTGGAGATGGTTAGAGGTTGTTAGAGGTGGTTAGAGGTTGTTAGAGGTGGTTAGAGGTTGTTAGAGGGGGTTGGAGATGGTTAGATGTGGTTGGAGGTATTGGAGATGGTTAGAAGTGGTTGGAGATGGTTAGAGGTGGTTTTAGCACACATTTTAACCATTAATAGGATTTTATATCATCAAGTTTGGTAATCTGAGCGATTTATTAGTCCGAAGCACCCTTAGTCCTAATTAATTTGGATTATTGAGGCTCATGTATATTTTTTTAAGATAATTGGTTCAGCAAAGAATCTAACGAATAACAGTTTGATTCTTTAATCTCTAACTACATCTCAAAACATCTACTTTTCACACTCACAGTTTACATATTTATAATTAATAACCGATTAAATCAGTCTGTCTCAATCAGTGGCAAAATTCATCCTTTATATTAATTACATACAGTGGTCTTTTGAGGGAAATAATGTAAAAAGATAATTACTCTGGAAAAGGTAGAAGGAAAAGTCTCTCCACGTTTCTTACGTGGAGAGACTTTTCCTTCTACCTTTAATGATGAACTCCACTCACGCTCCATATCCTATCTTACTCTGGAAAAATTAATAATGGTATGGTTAGTATCAGTAATATATATCCAAGAAATAGTATCAATTCTTTTATAACTATAATAACTAGGCATCGCGTGGCTCTATCATTGAAGCGAGCGTATAGTAATAAATATGTATTGAATATAGAAAAAAAAGATATTGTGAATCATGATGAGTTGATAGATAATGGGTCTGGTAGTAGTGCAGCGGCTAGTAGTAAGGGAACCACCCCGCATTCTTACTATTCCTCTAACCACACATCTCTATTTCAATATTTATAATTTGTATCTCTTTGCTACAAACAAACTACTGCATGTATCAAATTGAAATTTTGCATGCCTGTTTCAATTGTGCATCAGATGGTGTCTATGAAGTTTCATTAACATCGTTACGTTAGAACGTAAGATATCGGTAAAAAGGTTGTTTTATCTATTATAAACGTTTAGGCCCGCTTTAATAGTTTTAGCGATCTTTATTAATTCATAGCGGTGTCGCTGTTGGTTTTACTAAAAAATGTTATTTGAAAAAAATGTTCGTCTCATCGAATAGATGATGATAGAATCTTTTCCCGTCCTGAAATTCCAATTTAATTTTTGAACCTCTCGTTTACGCGAGCGTTGCGCGCGAACTCTTGGACGGATCACGCTGTCCAACGAACTTAGCCTGAGTATTAGTAAAAGGATCATGTATACCAAATTTCAACTAGATCGGTCAACTTTTACTCAAGTTATCGTCACACGCGTGAACGTTACTGACAGACAGACAGACAGACAGACAGACAGACAGACAGACACGGAGCATATTTCGTTGAATGTAGGAAGCTCGCTACGCTCGCTTCAATAAACTCTTAATAGATAAATGAAATCAGTATACTGTCAAACTCCAATTTAATACATCCATTCAAAGAATAAAAACCAATATTCACTACTTTTTTAGACTTTTAAACATTAGACATTAAAAATGTATGACTTTTTTTAAAAATGTATGACTTTAATTCAAAATGTATAACAATTTTTCAAGGTGTATTGACTGTGTTTTTCTCCAGTGTGTGATATCGACTCATCCTAGAAAAGATGTAGTTCAATAACCAAACAATGTCTTCTTATAAAATAATTGTATTTGTAACGATTGACTGGTTTTGACTGTTCTAAACCAGCCTTCTTCAGATAACCTACAAACAAAGTAACACACTTAAACTTAAGGTATAAAGAAAGCAAAGAAGGAGAAAGAAATGTAACATTAGATCGCCAACAGCAATTAAAATAGTAATTAAAACAGTACTTTTTTCTACATTTTCAATATTCAATATATATTTATAGTAAGACGCTTGCTTTAATTATACAAATAATGATTTTATTTTAATTTTTCCTTAACTCTACCAGGTACAAACAGTTTGTTACTTTTAACTTTGTCTCTTTTCTAACTCCGCCATGTATAAGTAATTAGCAATGTATACGTACTTAGCAGTGTGATTTTATAATTTTTTTATTGGTGTCCTGCGACACCACACGTATTTTTTGTTAATTTAATTACTGTTTTAATCATTATTTGCAAGGCATGGGATACCTGAAGAGGTTTACTCAGATTCAGGGTCCCAGTTCTTAAGTAAGGAATGGACATGCTTTGCTCAGGATTATGGGTTTCAAGTCACCACTTCAAGTCCGCATTACCACCAAAGTAACGGCGAAGCTGAAAGGGCTGTACAAACGGTTAAATTTATGTTAGAAAAAAATGAAGATCCATACCTGGCATTGCTTACATACAGGACGACTCCTAATCAGACTGGATACAGCCCAGCAGAACTGCTCATGGGAAGGCGCCTCTGCACTCTTTTACCCATCTTAACTAAAAAATTAGAACCTTGCCCAATAGATCACGAAGATTACCAACACGAAGATCAAGCATATCGACAAAATCAGGCTGACAATTACGACCGTCGCCACAGAGTTGTTAGCGAAAATAAACTCCAAGAGGGTAGTGAGGTATACATACCAGATCAGCAAACCAAAGGTATTGTCGGGGTAGAAACTGATCCTCGATCATATAAAGTTAAAACACCAAAAGGAACTTATCGTCGAAATGCTTCAATGCTTAGACTGCCACCCCAAGATAGTACTGACATATTAACACCCAACTCATCTTTGTCACCAGACAAAGTATTCAACAATGCGGAACCGGCCAGTGAAGGAACACCATCCCCTAGACCAGGTCCAACGTTATCTCGATCCGGAAGAATAATTAGACCTCTCCAACGACTCGACCTTTGAGAGGAAGGGAGATGTGGTATATGCTGACCCGCACCACATCATCATGTTAAGCCTGGGTGCATGACTTATCTATCACGAATACTTTTGTACTTAAATGCTGATTGTGTCTCGACTGGGGTAATATATAACCACGTGAATACTTGTGTACTTTAATATTAAAACCCTTATTCCACACTTTGTTAATTGCAAAAGCCGGATATCCACACCCACTGGTGAAAAATTAATATCGCCCACCAGCAATAAAAACAGTTATGAAAATGAACCCTGAACAAGTTTTAAAAAGTATCCCGCACTGTAATTACTCCACACAACGTTGTATGAATGAAATGTCAGAAGATACTAAAAATATCCTAAATTTGTGAGTTGAAAATTAGTAAATTTTTTGTGCAGTTTGGTGAATCCACTTTTTGTAGAAACAGCATTTTGATGTTATACCTATGTTCGATATTATAAATCCAGATTAAGAGAAATTACAGACGAATTTCTTTCAGCGAACTGTTACAAATGTACACTACAGGTGAACATATATTTGTTTTGATTTTTTTTTTAACACAAAACAATTAAAAGAGATATGTTATGTTAGCTATAGTGACTTAACAATAATAGGTAATTTCAGACCAAATTTAAAAAAAAAAAAATATCAATATATCACACAATGACCACATTAATAAAAATCTAACTATAGCCCAATTACAGTATCTATACATCTGAAATCAAGTTTATATCAGTTCAAACAAAAAAAATATTTTTTTTTTTTTTTTTCTGAAATCTTATATAAGCCAATTTATTCTAATTTTTTGTCCAGCTAAGTTCTTTTTAAGTTTGCTAAGTTCTTAGCACAATTGTTGTCTTTTAGGATTTTTAAGTGCAATATTTAAAATTCTGCTAACGTTTTATGCTATATATTAATGGAAAAATGCAGGGGGTCGATGAAGAAAATCATTTTTTTAAAGGGGTCGATGAAGGAAAAAGGTTGGGAACCCCTGATTTAATTACTGTTTTAATTGTTGTTATACAATTTATTGTTACCTTTCTGTATACCTTAAGTATAAGCTTGTTACTATTTTTTGTAGATTATCAGAAGGAGACTGCTTTAGATCAGCCGAAACCGGTCAATTGTTTGAATTACAATGTTATTGTGAGAAGTCGTTGTTTGGTTATTGAACTACATCTCTTACATGATTTTTTCAAGGTGTGATGTTTAAAGTCGATCTCTCATATTATTAATTTAGCTAATTAAAATAATATGCAGATAGAAAGTAGTATAGTTTTGTAATATTTTTATACTTAAATATTATATTATATTATATATATATATATATATATATATATATATATATATATATATATATATATATATATATATATATATGTTATTATTAGATACATAATAGAAAATATATATATATATATATATATATATATATATATATATATATATATATATATATATATATATATATATATATATATATATATATATATATATATATATATATATATATATGTTATTATTAGATACATAATAGAAAATATAATAGCTTAATTATTAATAAGTAAGCAGTAAGTAGAAATGCATTCTGATTTTTGTGTCTTACAGTAAAAATCTAGAAACCTGAATGAACTTCTGTTTCCTATAGTTCCGGGGTAGTGGTGAAAAAAATCTTTCATTTTGGTTGAAATAGTTATTTATGTAACTAGGCAGCAAAATGGAATTTTACTGACGAGTGATTAGATTAGCCTCCTAGCCGAAGGCGAGGACAGGCTATGATAATTAACTGCTGAGGCGAAGCCGAGGCAGGTTATTTACCTTTTTGACTGCCGAGGCAGGCATTGAATAAACAAGGCATTAACTGCTGATAATTAACTGCTGGCAGGTTATTTTCCTTTTTGACTGCCGAGGCAGGAAATGAATAAACGAGGCATTAACTGCTGAGGCGAAGCCGAGGCAGGTTTTTTACCTTTTTGACTGCCGAGGCAGGCAATGAATAAACGAGGCATTAACTGCTGATAATTAACTGCTGGCAGGTTATTTACCTTTTTGACTGCTGAGGCAAACAATGAATAAACGAGGCATTAACTGCTGATAATTAACTGCTGGCAGGTTATTTACCTTTTTGACTGCCGAGGCAGGCAATGAATAAACGAGGCATTAACTGCTGAGGTGAAACCGAGGCAGGTTATTTACCTTTTTGACTGCCGAGGTAGGCAATAAATAAACGAGGCAGAAATGTTTCCTTTGCTGCCTTGTTGCATACAATATTTTATCTACAGACATTTGGTGAGTTTTCTATTTAATTGCACCAGTAAAAACAACACAATTATCAGAATGTATTTGAAAAAGTAGTCTTTTTTAATAAAGAATAAAATGTAGCTGTATTTTGTAGTTTGTGTAGATAGATAATTGTAAAAAAAACACAAGATTCCTTCATACTAGGAAGTTAACATTCAACTGGCTGTGAAAGTCTAGTAGATCTACTATTATTTCTTATAAATATTCTATTATTAGTCACGAATAGCGTTTTATCTTTTGTTGATTCATTACAGTTGGCCCTCGACATCTTATAGGGATATGACCTGAAGTTGATGTTTCAATATGGGTTGAATACTGTTTTCAGATCCAAAGTGCCCATTAATCCAGGAGATAGAGTGCAAAAAAGTGTCTGACTAACATCATGGTAGAATTTTGTATACAAGTCAATCTTTTAGCGCCTTTTAAGAATATGTGGTCGGCTAAGTTCGTCGGACATAGCTTAGCAATAGGCGTTTGAAAAAAAAAAAAACGGTGGAGAGCGGCTATGTCTCACCAATTATGGTGGACAATGTGATTTTCATGATCCTGAGTACAGAATTAGTTAGTAGACTGAAAATCAAGTTGATGTTAGTTTGTCTCTTGACAGGTGACATTAATTTTTAGTAATATTTGAATAACTAACCTATCAAGAGTGAAAATAACATCCACTTGATTTTTGGTCTACTAACTAATTCTGTACTCAGGATCATGAAAATCACCTTGTCTACTATAATTGGTGAGACATGGCCGCTCTCCACCGGTTTGTTTTTTTCAAACGCCTATTGCCAAGCTATGTCCCGCAGACGAACTTAGCCGACCACATACTCTTAAAAGGCACTAAAATATTGACTTGTATACAAATTCTAGCTTGATGTTAGTCAGACACTTTTTTGCACACTATCTCCTGGACTACATGGAATGAATGCCTTTATTGGTTTATACAGTGATCTGTGACAGAGTTAATTAAAGTTTTATATAGAAATGTTAAACCAAATCAGCTTATGCTGAGGCAAATAGTGTCCATGGAAACCTAGACTCAATACAGATTGAATACAATTTAGATCCAGGAGGCCGATTCTGTAACTTTGAAACCTCCCTTTTCATGTTGCTATATATCAAATTGTTGTTATGAAGATGCGCACGCAACCTGTCAACGTGAATCTATAACTTTGTCTGTTGTTGTAGTATAAGGAGAAAGTTGATATATATAAGGTTTGATATACATCCACTCAAAATTGTTGATATAATTCGTCAGGTTATGTTGTTATATATCAAATGCTGAAAACCAAAACAAAGTGACGCCATTATTCATGTTTTCATTCACTTCTTGTATTCTAACTGAAATAACTATAAAATGGCCAATAAAAAGGACGCTGTCAATCCGTAGTTCAGTGTACGGCCACACACAGAGCTTGCATCACTTTACTGATTCACTACATTATATAACAACACTTTGATAGTGATGTTTGATGTATAATGCCACAGTGGATATATATAAAAAAAAGTTACAGATACAATACACTAAATTCTGGAATCGTATCTGGATCGAGTTTCATGGAAACACCTGAACTTGATTCTGACATGCGCAGAGTGTGAGTGAGAGCGGCCCTAGAGGTTTTCTGGTGAAACTAGTCGAATCTGTCCAAACACCGCACTTCACTCAACCAAAAAACATAACAAACCGGGTTATAAAAGGTGAAGGTAACAAAATTGTTTATTATTATTGGTTGGTGTATTGAATACAGATTCAATACTACTCACGGAATGGCAAGCTCATATCGCACGGTGTCAGAACCAGCCGTAATGGTCATAGCAGGAGTGATCCCTAATGACCTCTTGGCATCAGAGAGGAAATGCATTCATGAACGGAGAGCTGTACTCGAAGAAGCCAGACGAGAAGAGCGAAACCTCACTATGCGGATATGGCAAGAACGGTGGAATAGAGAAAGCAGAGGAAGATGGACTAAGAGGTTGATAGGGAACCTAGCAGAGTGGACAGGTCGTAGGTTTGGGGATATTAACTACTACCTGACACAGTTCCTATCTGGCCATGGAAATTTCCAAGCCTACCTCCATAGGATGGGTAAGAAAGAAAGCCCGGCATGCCCCTATGGCGATTCCGACATCGATGACGTACACCACACCTTCTTCACTTGCACAAGATGGGCTGCAGAGAGAAGGAGACTGGAGGAAGAGATTGGTCAGCTAACTCCTGAGGACGTGATACAAAATATGCTCAGCAGCCAGGAACAGAGACCTTCGTCGAAGAAATTCTGAGACAGAAAAAATCTGAAGAGGAGATTGTCTCCTAAGGAAAAAAAAAATTATAATAATAATTAGTACAGGAGGGAATACAAAAAGAAGAAAAGCCTACAGAGCTTAATACGAGGCCTCCACTCTGAAGTAATCTGAAAGCGGTTCCGGAGTGGACTTCAAGGCCTGAATGGGAGGGAGGTTTTAGTGAGTAAGAGTCTGACACACCAGGGGACTACCGTAAGTTCTCTGAAGGTGCAATGCAGCATTTCCCCCTTCAAAAAAAAAAAAAAAAAACACTCACGGAAACACCTAACTTGTTAAATCCCAAATCAGGATTCAATCCGTATTTAAACATCATGGGAACGTAGTAATTGTACTGTAATAAAATCATGTCAAATTGGAACAGATTTAGCACTATAATTTGCACCGTATTAAAAACATTTAAGAAAACCTAACAGTTAGGGAACCTTCCTGTTGATGTATGTGTCGATTGACATAACTGGGCATGTCATACGAACCAGTTCATGGTATTGTCTGAGGATAGTTTAGACAGTACAGTAAACGGTTCGCAAACAATCCCTGTGTGGGTTGGAACAGTTTGGAGGACGATACTAAACACTGTCACAAGTCGGGTTGGAACGGCTTATATCCATTGCGAATGCCTGTGACGATCCCGCAGACAGTACACTGCTTAGTTGGAACAAACCTATAGAAATTTAGTGTTAACACATGGTGGGTAGGGGAGGTTCCCTTATCTTAGACACTTAAAATTAACTATCACTAATAGCATCTGAATGATATCTGGTGAAGATAGGAAGGTGGCTGCAATATTTGTGCTAGGCTCCACCAGTACTATAAAAAATGAAATTTCCAAATTAAATTGGTCACCTTTTATTCTCTATAGTTTTTCAACAAGAATTTGTTCACCATAAATGTGTCGGTGTCGAGGTTCATTGTAAAAAAAAGCTTTTTCTTACATGCTTTTAGCACTACTGATTTTATTATTTACATTTTTAGCTGTAATTTTTCCAAGAAGAGGTTGTCAATATAGTTTTTCTTTAACCTAATGTGGATATTAAGATTGTGAATGGCAAATTTTAAGGGAGGGAGGGGAGTATAATTTAATTTCAGTTTTTTGCCAAATGAGTTTTTAGTGCTTATACTTTTAATAAATTATTAAAAAATAAGTCCTGGCACTTTTTTATTAGACCTTGTATACAACTGTATGGGTGTGTTGTAGGACTTGGTTGTATATTGTGTTTCAACGTGTGTACAGGACTCTTAGTAGGTATTAATGCGCTACTGTATTTGATTTTGTAAATAAATGTTTATATAGCTTGTATACAAACAGAAATGCTGCAGCTTCTTTTGAAATTCTTTTATTTATAAATACAAATCTGAAATATTATTAGTAAATAAGCAATAGTTATAAGCAAAACACTTAAAAGTATTTATACTTATAATAAATAAAATTAAAATGTTTAAAAATATAATGTTGAAATATTATATTCCTTGGTTTTTGAGTGTTGGATAGCTTAGGTCATATACACACTCTTAACTTAGATTCTTCAGAATATATAATACATTATTATTTATTGTTTCATCAGGGTGTTTGGCAACTTGGTCTTATTTGCTAACTATAATTTTTTTATTTAATTTATTATTATTTAATTTTATTATTTTATTACAATAGATTTACAAATGTCTGTCAGCAGCAAATTATACTGCATGCTAGTTTAGTTTTAGAGATTTTAGGTGAAAGGGGTTATGTTGTACTAATTTATTTCCTGTAAGTTTCACTTTTTTTTATTAAGGGAAACTTCTTTGGCAGCTGTAGAGCGAATTTTTTCTTTTAGTGACATCGTATAACGAAGTTTGCGATTCGAGACTCGTCCAAGTGTAACATTTTTATAGATTAATTGTATTATATCTATTTAAAGACCAACAAATCAAAACAAACATTTATTTTTATTGGAATAAATGTGATTGCCTTAGCGTAGCAATATTTTTTTTTTCCATTAAATTTCCTAAACCTGAAATAATAAATTCGTCAAAAAATAAAAGAGAGCAATGCATTCTAGAACTTAAGTTTCACTTCTTATACGTGAGAGCCTCACACATTTTTTTTTTTCAAAATCTAGCCTTTCTATTTTTCTGCTGCCGTGGGGTCTGTCTTACATCTAAATAAAAATTTAAATTTGCCTTCCATCTAAATAAAGATTTAATATTCCAATAATATGCATGATAGACTGTCTAAATTTAACGTCTGAACAAGTTGTTAATAAAGAAAACGAAAGAGTTTCCTTTTGAAACAGGGTGTGTCTTATATTTGATGCATTAATGTTTTTTTCCAAATTTTTGGTTCGAAAATCATGATGTTCAATTAACTGACTGAGTTTCAGTTAATTGAGTTTTAAAATCGATGATTGTCAGTGTTGAAGATAAGGGATGAAATATCACCTTTTTTTAAAAAAATTAAATTAAAAAAATAAGTGCACATACTAATCACCCCTGAAAATTCAAATAAAAATAGACGAACAGATTTTTTTTTGCTTTTTGGCTAATAATAAACTGGCTGATTCAATTTGGTTTTTTTAAGTTGCATTGACTATGTGTAATGGGAGTGGGTTAGGATGAATCTCGGTAGATAAAACTAAGCTAGGATTTTTTAATGTAGATTGACATTACACTGATCAAGTTTAAAGATAAATAAGAATTATTATTATAAGTTATTGAATGAATAAGTTACCGTTGGCTTTCCTCCTTCATTTTCTTATCTTCTTCTAAGGGGATTATGAAAAAAGTAATCGAATTACTTGTGGAATACTGTGGCAAACCTCTATACTCAGGGGTGGGCATGCATGAGGTCAATCAGAGCCGCATTCCAGTTTTTTGATGTATTATAAACAGCCACTCTATAATTACATATTATTAAATTCACAAATTAAAATTTAATTTAATTAATATATTTTCCTATTCTACAAAAGTCTTGATAGTCCAGGAGATAGCGTGCAAAAAAGTGTCTGACTAACATCAAGCTAGAATCTTGTATACAAGTCAATCTTTTAGCACCTTTTAAGATTATGTGGTCGGCTAAGTTCGTCTGCGGGACATAGCTTGGCAATAGGCATTTGAAAAAAACAAACCGGTGGAGAGCGGCCATGTCTCACTAATTATGGTGGACAATGTGATTTTCATGATCCTGAGTACAGAATTTGTTAGTAGACCAAAAATCAAGTCGATGGTATTTTCACACTTGATAGGTTAGTTATTCGAATATTACTAAAAATATACGTTGTTCCCTGTCAACGGACAAACTAACATTTATTTATTTTTTATCCCTCCTCCACCTGCGGCTAAGGAACTAACTACTTTGGCTATTAGGGCAAACCTTTACCTTTACTAAATAATTATTTAAAAATTGGTAATAATTAAAATTAAATAAACAAACCGACATATCTTAAAATTTATTCTTCCGATTTTATTGAAATTTGTATGGTAGGTCATAATTTGCTCATTGTTGGTCTCATATAAGTTTCAACCTTTTTTGCCTATTTGTTTCTCTTCCACATGCGCACAAACATACATTTATTTACACCTATATGTTGAAAAGTACTCGTTTGGCTTTTATGAAATTTTGATGGTTCGTCGAAAGTGGCCCAAAGAAAGCACCAGATTAATTTCAAGCGTCTACGCTCTTTAAATTTTTACTAAATTGATGCCGTTCTAATGAGGTTCTATTGTATTATTAACTATTGCCCACTTTTCTATGTTAAATTACTGTATTGTGTTCAATCCAATTGAACACGGTAATAATCTTATAACCTTTATATAAAGATTATTTCCAAATAAGAAAAAGTTTGTATATAGGATTAAACAAAATCCACTAAAAGTCATTTATATTTTCATTCTTCCACCCACAAGATGGATGTAAAAGTATCTAAAAATAAAATTATCAATAAACACAAATATCATGTAATATGATGTAATTCATGCATAGTATTTTCACCAGTACAATAAAAAAAAAATACAGAAAATTTGGCACATTTATTAAACTTTAAAATGTTACCCAAAACATGTAAATGTGCCAATTTAAAATTGGTCAAAATTTGGTTTTAATAAATAAATCCATAATTAGAATGCAGCTGGGATAAGGCCTGCAGAGAGGATTGGTACTGCTTGACTTCAGTATTGTTTACACCAGGGGGTCTCCAAACTATAGCCCACCGGCCATAGTTTTTTCATATCTAGCCCGTAAAACGTTTTGATCCGGGCCTGCCTTGCCACGAAACAAGTTAAATAAAAAATGCGCCTAAACCATGCAAAGTTATACTTTCTCCATAAGCAAATGGAATTCAAACCTTTAAAAAGATCTGCACAAGTCCTATTCAAGTTTTATGTTTCTATACGAAGTACGAAAAGAAACCTTATACAGTGTGTCCCAAGATAGAGTATCCGAGAGAAAAAATGTTCTTATTTTTGAGCTTTCGAAAAAAAAGTCACGCTTTATAAAAACTCCTGCTTGTTCTTAAACCTCTAATAATTTCAAGATAAAAATAACTTTTTATATACTACACTTTTAAATTTTCTTTTGAATTGTTTGTAATGTTGATAACATAATTGTTATTGTTATATAATATATAATGTTAGTGAAAAAAAAATAGTTCCGAATTTATTTACTTCACATAAATGACAACCATCTAGAGAGCTGATCTTAAACCTATAAAAAGACAAATCTTTGTACAACGGATCTCCCCAACACCGAATCTAAACCGTGCCATCGATGTATTTGAAATAATATAAATAATATAATCAATATATTTCCTGTTTTGCTGTCATTCAATGTTTATCTCTTATTTATAAATAAAAATCACAAATTTCAAACCTGTCAAAATGAAGATTGTAAATATGGGATATGGCAAAACAAATAAAATAACTTGCAGATTTTTTCCGAACTAACTAATTTGCTGAAAACCAATTACATTCTGCTGAAAGATGGCTAAAAGTATTAAAATAATGCATTGTCATCGTGTTCTGAGCTATGCTAAAAGTTTCAAATGTCTAGCTATTCGAGAAGTTAGTTAGAAATCGATTGCCAGATTTGTACCGGACAAACAAACAAACAAGAAAGCAAGCTAATAAAAACGTAGTAAAAATGATCAAATTTTCTTGATTTTGTGTACAGGGAGTTCTGTTTTTTGAAAACTTTAAAATATGACCAAGAGTAAACTACCCTTATTTTTGATGGTATCGAAAAATATTATTTAGAAAAGTCGTTCAGAATTGCAAAAAAACGTATAAATATTAATTTATTTTATGAAAACAAATTAAATTACTTATAAATCAAATAATAAGATTTGTAATGTAATAAATAAAATAATAAAAATATAATCACAAGTAATTTAAAATTCTAATTTTAACATCTAGTTAGACTATGTTTTGTCATAACAATTTTTCACATTTGATTATTATAAACATCTAAAGAGATCAAACTGGTTTTAGTTAGCTTATTGCTTATTTTTAGAAAACTAAAATATGTATTATATATTTAATTAAATATATTAATATATTTCAGTAAATCGTTTTAAATTTAAGAATTCATCAAATAAATTAATATTTGTCCGTTTTTTTTTTTGCAATTCTGAACCACTTTTCAAAAATAATATTTTTCAATACCATCAAAAATAAGTGTTGTTTACTCTTGGTCGTATTTTAAAGTTTTCAAAAAATAGAACACTCTGTACACAAAATCAAGAAAATTTTAATGATTTTTAGAGTTTTTCGAACATTGCAGGAGTTTTTATAAAGAATGATTTTTTTTTTTCGAAAACCCCAAAAAAAAGAAAATTTTTCCTCTCGGATACTCTATCTAGGGACATACTGTATATCTTTTATGTTTTAATTCATAAACTACTATAGCTAGAAACATGAAATTCGGCACACAGGTGCATCTCGAAATTTGTGATAACTGTACACGTTTATGGAGTTTTTACACTTAATATTTCAAATATGGCGGTCGACTAAAAAAAAACGTTTTTAGTCACTATGACATGTTATACATAAATTAAAAGGTTTTGAAGTGTAGAAAAAGAATATGCAACTATTAAAATTTTACTCTTAATCATACAGAAACTGGTGATTATCGCCTCATGTACTTATGTGAAGCGTGCCTTACTTGTTTATGGCCGAAATGGATAGTGCTTGTCCATTGTCCAGATATTGCCTACCATTGTAAAGTCCAATGCATAAGTTTTGCTTCGTTTGGCCCGCTATAGACTTTCTTATTGATATCTGGCCCTTCAACTAAAAAGATTGGAGACTCCTGGTTTATACTATTCCACCATTTTATTTTGTTAAACATCCTGTATATATACTAATATATATGTGAGAATGTACGTATAACCCTTATTAATATATGAAATTAAAAAAAAAAATACTTTAAAACATTGTAAAAAATTACCTAAAGGCTCAAAGAATTATAAAAAAAAAAAAATAAATAAATAAAACAAATAACACCTCTTTCATTTTTATGTAGAAATATATACATTTATAATATATATATATAAATAAGAAATTAAATATGTTTAAACTAAATAATTTGGTGCTTTTTTATATATACATATATATAAAAAAAATCATTATGAACTCTTAAAAACTTTAGAAAACTAATATATATATATATATATATATATATATATATATATATATATATATATATATATATATATATATATATATATATTAATGTATTTGAAAAAAAAAATCCAAACAAATCTATTATGTATTATAACTATGTATATTAGAATATGTACTTAAGTGTAAGTGGAATACTATTGTGTTATATAATATGAAATATTGAAATTATTGTTAAAATTTTAAAATGATAATTTAATTTCTTTTTTAGATATTTAATGTGGTTATTAAAATTAAAATTTAATAGTTATAATTAATTTTTCTTTTTGATTAAAAATTGATACGTAGATTGTATTTTGTAAGATTTATTTATATATTCAAATTTTGTTTTTATTTCTGATCATATTTATAATTGGTATTATATTTTTCAAATTCCATTCTGTAAATTTCAACATTTTAGAATTTTAATGTTCCTTGGTTTGAGATTATTTTTCTTTTTGCAGTATTAAAATTATTATAATTATATAAATATATTAATTTTAGTTTTAGACACTACCTAATTGATTTAATGGTGTTTTTTTTTTTTTGTAAAATTTACAGTTTAATTTAAAAAAAAAAAAATTAATAAATCAATAATATTGTCGTTGTTGAAAATGTCTTTGAAATGTTGAACCATTACATAAAATTATAATCTTTGTTATTGTACCCATTGGGGCAAGTTCAGACATTTAAAAATATCTAGTGACAAAATATAGTTATATATAAAATAACTAGATTCCATAACAATTTGGTAACCAAATAAGCATAGGGTTGAGTGTGATCTTATTGGTTTTTATTATAACATTGAGTAATCACACACTAAGATATTTTTACACAAAACAATTTTAAATTTCCTTAACTGGTCAAAATTCTGTGAAACACACTATATTAACATTCTTCTGGACTAATTGTGATCAACATCCTGGATCATGGTGAAATTACAAAGACTTTTCGAAAATGATAAAAAAAATAAATAATATCTTTAAAATCAACATTAAATATAGCGACAGTAAAAAACATTATAAAGAAATTGTAAAGAAAAAAATAAAATAAATAATAGTGACCAATTTTGACTCATAAATAATAAGAATGTGCCTTGAAATTCTAACATTTTAAAAACAGAACCCTGTAAATTGGTCATTTCATTCCTTTACATGTCTTTTACCTCTAATAATCTCTTCGAAACCTCAATAAAAATTACTAATTTTAAACCTTTAACAAATTTCAAAATTAATTTAATTTTCATGAATTATAAGTTTTCATAAAGTTTAATGATATACACGTCATCCAAAAAAGACTTTTTTTTGTTAATCTGTTCAGAATTGTGAAAATTTAATTTTCTTATCTTCCAAAAATTTAAATGTTTTATATTATTTACTGTTATTACACATCTTTTTATTATAAACCTAGTAATAATGTTTATTTTTAATTTTTTATTTATTTAATTTTGTCCCCTTTTTAAAAATAAAAAATCCAATCTGATGGCGTTAAATGTTTTTTGCATTTTATAATCCTACACACACAAACAAATATATATATATATATATATATATATATATATATATATATATATATATATATATATATATATATATATATATATATATATATATATATATATATATATATATAATACTAATAATTCTACAAATGAAATTGTTGCCACTTTAAAAGGGACCAATAGACAATTTGATTTTAGTAATTTAATTAATTATAAAATTTAACTGTTTAATTGATTACTTTAAAAAATAATGTAAGATTATTTATGTATGTTAGTTTTTAAGTTCAGTCAAATGTTTGTATCATTAGATAAATGCATCAAAAGTTGATTTTTCTTATATTACTTATTCTGTACTAACCTCAGTTTAGTTCCAACCATATATAGTTCTGTATTAA
Source organism: Gerris lacustris (assembly GCA_951217055.1). Taxonomy (NCBI): domain Eukaryota; kingdom Metazoa; phylum Arthropoda; class Insecta; order Hemiptera; family Gerridae; genus Gerris; species Gerris lacustris. Next base: position 4,000,693 of record OX578286.1, on the reverse strand, counting down.
TCATAGTTCTGTACGAACTATATAGATGGGAATAATTAAGTCTGATGATGATGTGATGAAATATTTAGTGGCTGGTTTAGTTCTATGAACTGATGAATTTTGCTGATTACCTCAAGTAATTTCTATTTATAATCTGTAGAAATAACAAATTATGTGAAAAGGTCTTTGTTTAAAATTAATTAACTTCAAATCATTGTATTTTATTAAGTGAAAAGGTCTTTGTTTAAAATTAATTAACTTCAAATCATTGTATTTTATTAAGTGAAAATGTCTGTTTGAAATTAATAAACTTCAAATCATTGTATTTTATTAAGTGAAAAGGTCTTTGTTTAAAATTAATAAACTTCAAATCATTGTATTTTATTAAATGAAAAGGTCTTTGTTTAAAATTAATAAACTTCAAATCATTGTATTTCATTAAGTGAAAAGGTCTTTGTTTAAAATTAATAAACTTCAAATCATTGTATTTTATTAAGAGAAAAGGTATTAAGGCTCAAGTAATTTCTATTTATAATCTGTAGAAATAACAAATTAAGTGAAAAGGTCTTTGTTTAAAATGAATAAACTTCAAATCATTGTATTTTATTAAGTGAAAAGGTCTTTGTTTAAAATTAATAAACTTCAAATCATTGTATTTTATTAAGTGAAAAGGTCTTTGTTTAAAATTAATAAACTTCAAATCATTGTATTTTATTAAGAGAAAAGGTCTTTGTTTAAAATTAATTAACTTCAAATCATTGTATTTTATTAAGTGAAAAGGTCTTTGTTTAAAATTAATTAACTTCAAATCATTGTATTTTATTTAGTGAAAAGTCTTTGTTTAACATTAATAAACTTCAAATCATTGTATTTTATTTAGTGAAAAGTCTTTGTTTAATATTAATAAACTTCAAATTATTATATATACTTAATTAAGTGAAAATGTCTTTGTTTGAAATTAATTAACTTTAAATTATTGTATTTTATAAATTGAAAAGTCTTGTTTAAAATTAATAAACTTCAAATCATTGTATTTTATTGATTGAAAATGTTTTTGTTTAAAATTAATAAACTTCTAATAATTGTATTTTATGAGGTAAAAATCATGTTGACGCTCAATTGGCTCTATAATAAGATAAAATTTTCGCTCCAAGATAAGATTTTCCGGGATAACACCCAAAATATTCCGGTTGAAAAAGCATCATCATTTCATTGCTTCATCATTTTAATGATACAAGCTTCGATGCATTTATCTAATCATTTATAATTTGTTCATCACTTTAATTTGTTGTTGACACAATTTATTTTAAATTATCCGTCATAATAATTTCTTATCTCATTATAAAATGAAACGAAAAGAAATTTTCATTTAATTTTAAAATATCATTTTTCATAGTTATTTATTATTTTTAATGACAATTTATTTTAACATGGTTTATGGTATTTTATGATAATATAATACATTTAATTTAAATTATATATTGTCATATATATATATATATATATATATATATATTTAATTTTTGATATTTAAATTTTGTGTGTTTTGTCAATTTAATTTGCCAAATGTTACAATGTATTAATTAGTGCTGTTAAGCTGTAATTAAAAAGAATAAATTAAATAAAAGCTGATTAAATTTAAGTAAAATTAAAAAGAAACTGTAGTTTACGATATTGTTGATTAGTTAAATAGATCAATTAAAACTTAGTCTTGTTCCTAAACAAATAAATTAATATAATTAAATTAAAATAGAAATTAAAATTAATAATGTTATAAACAAATTTTCAAATTAATAAATTTTATTACTTATTCAGTGCTAATTATATTACTTTAATTTCTTTTATATTTGTGCCAAAAAAAACCAATTATTTTAAAATAAATTAAATTATAATATATTAAAATTATGTTTTAATAATAATATAAAAATACCATTTTTGAAAACTGGTCTTATTTTCAACTTTTCTTTTTTTTTTTTTTTTTTTTTTGGTTTCTGTATTCTTTACCTTAGTTGTATCTATGTGCAAAATTTGACGAAGATTGAATCACGATAAGTGGTTCAAAATTGGGGAAACGGAAATGTGCGATGAAACTTACAAAGCAAAGTAATATAAGACCAGTAAAAATAGAAAATTTAAGTAGAAACTATTTGCTTATTAATTGATTCTAGTTTTTTAAAAAATGTGGGCATTGGAAAAATTGAATTTGTTTGGGAAAACACTCGAAGTTTTCATGTTTATAAGAACAGAGTGAATATTGTTTGTTTCTCAATTTCCGCCTCGGGGGTAAGATTTTTCTGAACATGTATGCCAAATTTCGTCAAAATCGGCCCTGCAGTTTAGGCTCCAGGTGTCTGTACAGACAGACGATAGATAGAATTTTTTTTAAAAACCACTTTTTGGACTCAGGAGACCTCAAATTGTATAAATCCGTCGAAATCTATCTTTCATGCCATCACAATACTTTCTCTTTATATGAGAAAGTAAAAAAAAAACTAGAGGACAAATCTTAATACTAATGTTCGTAGTATAATATCCTTTATTTCTATACTACACATATTCTTATAAAGGCCTTTTGGGTATTAATAACTTAGTATTACTTAATTCTATACATTTTTTTTGGCTATATTTCACCTTCTTTGAGGCATCTTCGGGCCTTTAATAAAAGTCCTGAAGATGACACAAAGGAGGTGAAATATAGCCAAAAATAAACAGGATAAGTGTGTGCTAGTCAGCACACAGCGAGAGTCGGTAGGCCACACTATACATATAGTGTTTAACTGTGAAGTGTATAAACAGTGTTTTTTTTTAAATGCTAAAAAGTTTACTTTGAACTATTCTAAGGGTCTGATATTCTCAAAACACACTCTGATAAGGTATTTTCTTGCTACTGAACCGGACTACAACCATATAAATACATCGAAAAGACCATAATTATTCAAAAACATATTTTTTCAATAAAAAATAAAATAATATTTTTTTCGAAATTTCCAAAAAGTGGTATCTTTACTTCTTTTGGTTGAAGAATGTTCAGGAATTTTTTCAGATTTTTTGCACTTCACATAAGCGAGATAGAGGGGGGGGGGGGGGGGGCACGTTTCAAACCCGCTTCAAACTTGCCTATGCTCGCCCTATCAAAGTTATAACCAAAGAATTATATATTTTTGTAATCAGCTCAACGTACCCTTTCACATGATACCCCTCACAGTGTCGAAAAAAAAATAAAACAATTTTAACCCTTAAGTTTTTTACCCTATTTTTTTGAAAAATATTTTTTTTAAGTCGCTATATTTTTAAAATATGTAGTAAGGTACAAGACACATACATGCCAAATTTCAAAGTGATCGGACGAAAGGTGTAGCCGTGAGAGCACGCGAGAGGACGGACGGAGAGACACACGCAGGAAAATAGAAAGGGTCCTTGGTTTTGCCTACGGACCCTAAAAAGGATTGAATTAAGTTATTAAAACCCTACAGACCTTAATAAGAATATGCATAGCTTAGTAAATTGCCAATTAGCTTAGCTAATTGGTTTTCGTACCATTATTTTAATTTAATTTTAGTTTACTTGTCATTATCAAATTCAGGTGATTTGATTTATGCAGGTAAAATAATATCTGAGGTTGTTTTGAGGACTTAGTCTTAATTAATATCTTTCAAGTAAAGACAGTTTCTGTCAACTCTCTCTAAGAAAGCAACTGGTTGTATGACTGTCATATTGTAGTTCATTTGAATACAAATCTATCGATTTAAGCCGTTTTCCCGGGAAAAATCTAGTTCTGGAGAAAAATAGCTTTAAATGCGGACGTAGAGAGGGCAAGGTTCGATTCCTCGCCGAGCAGAAGTTATTTATATGATAAATTTTGATAAAATGTTCAATAATAATTAAATTTACTTAAGAAAAACTCTAAAACTAATAAATGGAAATCACTGGGTAAGTAATTATGAACTAGTATATGAGAGAGTATGTACGAATTGTCTCAGACCGATGTTTTTTTTTTTTTTTATGAAACAAATGAAAGTTTTTCTGCCACACTCTATACTTGTGGCACCTTGTACACATGGCACCCTTGCACTTGTGGCACCCTGTACTTGTGGCACCCTGTATTTGTGGTTTACTGCCTATAAACTAATTAATTAATGCCTCTTCTGAGAGTTGTATTTTGTAAGAGCATGAAAACCCCACACCTAATTTTTATAATTTTTTCTTTCTTTTTTACTATTCTGGTCATTTATTTTTCAGAACTTTTTAATTATTGCTGAGAGATAAAAAATATTATATTAAAAATTAATAGTTATTTGAATTGATAAATAAAAAAAAGGGATTAATAAAAATATTTAAATTGAAATTAAATTATAAAATAGTACCTTCAAATTTTCAATTTCAATACTGAATAAAAATTGTATGAACAGCTATAAAATAAATATGAAAAAAAAAATGTATCTTATTAATTATAAGAAGTTAAATTTAATGTTGTTTTAAAATACATTTTAAGGGCTTATATAATAAGAAATTTAATGTAGTTGGAATTTAATTTTCTGTATTTTTTTTTTTTTTTTTTGTTTTACTTTATCTATTGTATGTAAAATATATTTATGTATATATACACATGTGTATATATAGATTTAATATAATATTATAATATAAATATAATTCTTAGGAATTTTGAGCACACTTTGAACTCTGAAATTTTACAAATTATATTTCCATGCAGTGTTTTATTATTTAAAAAAAAAAAAAATTAAAGAAATTTGTATGTTGTCTATTTGGTAACAGGTGGTTTATGTTGGTGAGATAATCAGAATGCAGATCAGTATCTTAATTAGTTAATTATTGCGATCTATAGAAATCAAAATTTGATGATTTTAAAAAAACGAACTAACTCTGTGCCACAACAATGTGTGGACGACCTAGTCTTGCTAAAGGGCGTACATAATAGTAAGTAGTACAATTTGTTTCCCTTTAAATATTTATCCTTATGGTCTATTTGGGCACTCACTAATAGTTAAAGAATTCACATTCCACACAATTTTCTTCACATGCTATATTTTGTCAGAAACGACACCATCAAGTAGTGATGTGGGCCGGGTATATACCCAGCGGGTAGGGTAAATAAAAATGGGTATTTACCTGGGTATTTACCCGAGGCCAGGGTAAATACCCAAAATGAGGGTATTTATGACAAATAATTATTTAATAGTGTTTTAAGAAGTTCTGAGTATTTTCCATACTCTAATGGCTTTAATAAATGTCATTTAAAGAGTATAGGATATGTTAAAGCTCACTTAATTCCTAAAAAATAGCCTGCAAAAATACCCAACGTATGGGTATTTATTATTTCTAAGTATATTAATATTAGTTATAAAGATTCAATGATTTCAAACAGAATGCTTATTTTGAGGGTCTGTGCAATGAAAACACCACCATTTTGAAGGAAAAGGACAGGATTATTATTTTGAAAATTAGGTTTGTAGCCCCAAAATCTATGGGCTCTACAATTTGAGTGTGTTATAGCCCAACTCAGTCGGCTTGCTATTTGGGCGGGGTTTTGGACAGCGTTTGAGGTCTCCAACCAGCACAATCTACTTGCGTGTTCTGCTTCGTCGGATCCTATTATAAGCTGCCCAAAACTTAAGCACTGACTACTTCTACAAAATAACTTTTTCTCTCACTAAAGTGCTCTTGCACCACGAGACCACAGAGACACCTCCTAACCTCTCAGGACCACCCAGTGTAACCAAAAAGAAAAGAAGAACAAAACAAAAAGAACTACCAAAAAGAAAGAATACTAAATAGCGACTGCCCTAAAATAATAACAAAAAGACCTCCTTACAATCTATCAAAAAAATAAATCCGCCCCTAAATTTTCTCAAACCAAAATTTGACTGGGTGGATAGTAAATTAAAAATAAACCGTTACAGGTTATGCATTCTTATATTATAATTTTATAATTGCAGGCTAAATATAAATTCATATTTGTTTAAAATAAGTAAATAATGTGAACACTCATTATATTTCTACTATTATTATTGATTGACATATTTTTATACCCTTGTTACTCAATTCTTATACTGTATGTGTAAAGGCTATTGCTATACATATCTGATAATCTGAAATAACACATAAAAGAGTAAAGGCCTACGCCTAACGGCTGAAGTCCTACACTACATGATTTAAACTCATGTGAAGGTTTCTATTTAGGTTTATTAATATTATAGTCCAGGAGATAGCGTGCAAAAAAATGTCTACTAAAACATCAACCTAGATTTTGTGTATAAGTAAATGTTTTGGTGCCTTTTAAGAATATGTGGTCGGCTAAGTTCATCTGCGGGACATAGCTTGGCAATAATGGGTCTATCATCTCCTTCAGTTCAGCCTTGGAAATGGTGGAGAGCGGCCATGTCACGCCCTTTTTGGTGGACAATTAGATTTTCATAATCCTGAGTACTATCTTAGTCAGTAGACCAAAAATCAAGTTGATGGTAGTGGGTAGTCTGTCACTTAATAGGTGACCACTTTGATTTGGAGTAATAATATTCTAACTAGCCTATTAAGTGACAAAATATCATAAACTTGATTTTTGGTCTATTAACTAATTTTGTACTCCAGGATCATGAAATAAAGGGCGGGATAAGGCCGCTCTCCACCTTTTTTTTTTTTGTTTTTTTTTGAAATGCCTATTACCAAGCTATGTTCCGCCAACGAACTTAGTGGACCACATATTCTTAAAAGGTACCAAAACATTTACTTTTACACAAATTTCTAGCTTGATGTTTGTCAGACATTTTTAAGCATGCTATCTCCTGGACTATTATTCTTATTAACTCATTAATATCTATTTAATAATATTATTATAATCAAAAAAATGCCACTTAAACCATGGTTTTGGAAAACAAAACTACCACGTACAGATATAATCAAAATTAATAGATTAAGAAGTAACCATGCACGATGCATTCAGTACAACTATATAATAGGACTAAGTGATTCACCAATATGTTATACTTGTCCTGAAAAAGAAGAAAATGTAGATCACATCCTATTGGAATGTCCGAAATATAAATCAGAAAGAAATAAATTATACCAAGATCTTAAAATACAAGAAATTCAAGACAAAAATGAAAAAATCAAGACCATCCTATTCTCAAATTTAAAAAATATTAAACTCATACTAAAATTCGTAAAAGAAATAAATTACTCCCCTTAGCCTAAAATTGAAAAAATCTGGAGTCCACTCACCAACAGAAACCCAAAAACGAAATAAAATTAAAAAAATAAATAAAAATTACTTAGGGAAAACATAGGAAGAATTTTGGAAGGACTCGGGTCCACCCAACCTAATTGAGGTTTTCTGTGGTTTCCCTCAATTTACTAGGCAAATGCCAGGTTGGCCCACTCCTAAGTCAGTCCACAGACTGCCTATGATACCCGTTTAAATACCTGCAAACAACCCTAACAAAAATCCAATCAAAAACTTCCGTTTAGAAAAATAAAAATAAAAAATTATATAAATATATACTCCAAAATTGTCCATATTACCCTTCCCCAAATTTGATTAAAAAACTCCAATCCCTTACAAAATATCAAAATTAAAAAAAGGCACAAAATAACCCCTCTCAAAATAACATTATGGCTCCGGTAAACAAATATTTTTTTTGTTACTTATGCCAATAAAGAATTTGATAAAAAAAAAAAAAAAAAAAAAAAAATAATAATATTATTGAGACATAATATCAATTAATAAATAGTTGAACTTTTAAAATATATTTATTTACAATAAATATGTTTGAAATTAAACTCCTAGCAGTCGTAACTTTAAAAATTATCATAAATACCTGGGTATTTACCCGCAGTTTTAAATACCCGGGTATTTTACATCACTACCATCAAGTACTGATGAAAATTCTGATGATGAAGAAGAACCTGAAGAAAAATACGTATCAGTCTTAAAATTGCCCCAGAACGACCAAGGAAAAATAAAAACAAGAAAACTGGAGAAAAATTGGTAGGACACTCCGATGCAGATTGGGGAGGTGATGAAAATGACCTAAAATCTAGAACAGGATTCGCCTTCATACTTGCTGAGGGGGGGGGGGGGGAATATCTCGGGTATCCAAGATACAAAAACTCGTGTCCCTATCCTGTATGGAAGCCAAATATATTGCTTTAAGCGAAGCAAGCCAAGAAATTGTCAGCTTAAAGTACCTACTTTAAGAAATTGGTTTCGGTCACATGGCTGAAAAAACCTAAGAAGTTATATGTTGACAATCAAAGCGCAAAACAACCCGCTAAGAACCCCGTCTTCCACAAAAGGAGCAAACATATAGATAGTAAATATCACCAAGTCTGGGAACTGGTCGAAAAGAAAATAATCGATCTTGAATATGTACCAACTGGTGACATATATGCCGATATTTTAACAAAATTTACCCTCGGGCTAGGGTTGAACGATAAAACCTTTCAGCCAAATGGGGTGTTTGTCAGAAATTACACCATCTATCAAAATATATTATTGTGATAGATGTTATCATAATTTATTTAGGCAGAAAGTTTTTTTTTGTTAAAAGAAATAATTTAGTTTTCAATATTGATGTGAATATAGATGTTTATAATTTACTTATACAATCTGTTCTTATTAGACTTCCACACCGTCATATTTCAACACCTTTGGGTAATTTTCAAGCTTTTTACATAATATTCCAGGCATTTACATCTCTTTATCACTATTCAATACATAGACTCAAATTCTCTTGAGGATTATAGCAAAAAACAAAAATTGTAATATGTACTTTCAAATTTTAACCCTGCAACGCTAACCTTATTTTTTCGGCGCTTAACGCTAATCTACGAATTTTTTACGTACACGCAGTACTAACCACGAATCTAAGTTACTATTTAGCAAAAATTTCTATTTTTATTTATTATTTATATTTGTTAGGTGTTTATTCATTATTTATATTTGTTAGGTGTTTATTCATTATTTATATTTGTTAGGTGTTTATTTATTATTTATATTTGTTAGGTGTTTATTTATTTATTTATTTATTTATTGTTTTATTAGGGTGTCCGACAACAAGGTCATATACACCCAATACAAGGCATCAATTAATACAGGAATTAGAACGATAAAACTAAAAAATAAAAATAAAATAAATAATAATTTAAATAATAAATATTAAATAAATTTGTAAAAATAAAATATAAAAATAAATTATCAAATAATTAAAAATTATTTGATAAAATAAATAGAAGGTGAATATTTCATGGATTAGTATAGATTAAATAGGCTCATTTAGGTAAATAGATAGCTGAGATAGTTGCATATTATATTATTAGCGTTTAACTATATATCTTTAAGGACGTCGACATGGTGTAGGAACTGAAACAGTTTCTTTACTGTAGTCTCGTCATCCTGGAGGATCTCTTGAATATAGGTTGGAAGGTCGAATCTTCGTCTGTCCTCTTCCAGTCTGTCGCAGTCACTTAACAAATGGTGTACGGTCAGTAATTCTCCACATAGTCTGCAGGCTGGTGGGTCTTGTCGGGTTATTAAGTATCTATGAGACAATCGTGTGTGTCCGATCCGTAGTCTTGCCAGAATGATTTCTTCGTGTCTATCGCGTCTGTAGCCTGTCTTCCAGTCAGAAATAAGGGGTTTAATATATTTTAGCTTTGTGTTTGAGCCGCTGGTCCAGTCTTTTTGCCATTCTTCAAGTAGTGAAGACCATAAGGTTCGGTAAAAGTCTTTGGCAGTCACTGTCGTGGAGATATTTTCCCCGCTGCCGATGGCTCGTTTAGCTAGTAGATCCACCTTCTCATTTCCGGATATATTTTTATGACTAGGAATCCAACAGTAGTTTACTGTTATCTGGTTGGCGTAGACAAGGTTTTGTATAGCTGTGACGTCTGGATTCTGTGAATACATTTTATTTAATGACTGTAGGGCGCTTTGCGAGTCAGTGTATATCACAATATTCTTCATATTGTTTTCAACAGCATATGTAACAGCTCTCTTGATCGCCTCCAGTTCAACTGTTGTTACAGAACTCCAACTGGAGCAGGTGTATTGTTTCGCTTCCGTGTTCTGGATAAAGGCACAACCGGTTCCCTGATCGCTCTTTGAGGCATCTGTATAAAAGTGATGTGCATTAATATATTTGGCCGCGTGTCTGCGATGCTCCAGGAGGAATTGCATATCAATCGTCTCGTCCTTTCTTAAGTTTCTTACTTTTAAGTATTGAATTCTGGGTCGACTTAGAAGCCATGGGGGTTGCATATCGTAGAGGTTTAATGTTGTCGGGTTAGGGAGCTCTGTCAGTTTAAATGAAGATATTAGAATTTGGAATCGGAGTCCGGCAGGTCTAGGAAAGTGGGTTTTGCGGTTGTAGAATGGAACAAATTTTGGATTTTGAAATAACTGAGTTGACGGATTTTCAGGGGTTTGTAAAAGTCTGAAGCCTAATCGTAGAAGTGTTATTTTTCTTCTAAAACTTAACGATGGGACATTACTTTCTACTAAGATGCTGTCTATAGGACTTGTTCTAAATGCACCTGTCGCTAATCGCAAAGCTGAGTTATGCACCGGATCCAACCTTTTTAGATTATTATCCGCAGCAGAGCCGTATACTTCGCACCCGTAATCTATCTTACTTCTGATAAGTTGGTGGTATAGTCTCAGCAAGGTATAACGATCTGCTCCCCAACTGTGTGACTGAATCATGCGTAGTAAATTTAGATCTTTTAAACACTTAATCCGCAAGTTCTCGATGTGTGCTTTGAAGGTTAATCTTGTGTCCAGTACAAGGCCGAGGTATTTAACCTTCTCGACTACAGGTATAGTTTGATCGGCGAGATTTAGTGTGAATTTTGTGGGTTTCCTTTTCCTAGAGAATGTAACGCAGCAGGATTTTGTCGGTGAAAAGGTAAATCCGTTGTTTACTGCCCAGTTATTCATTCTATTGACACAGTCTTGAAGGATTGTGGTGGTCAAGGTGTGGCGTTTGGATCTAAAAAGAACGGATACATCGTCAACAAAGAAGAAGGATTCTACGATCGGTGGAATGACAGACTCGAGTTCATTTATGGCCAATATAAAGAGGGTTACACTTAAGACAGCCCCTTGGGGGACTCCGTTTTCTTGTACGTAGGAACTTGATATTGTTTGTCCTATTTTAACTCTAAACCTCCGTTCGGTCAAAAAGTTTTTAATAAAGGTTGGTAAATGGCCCTCGAAGCCTCCTTTCTTCAGCTGCCTTAAGATGAGGTAACGCCAAGTCTTATCGTAGGCTTTCTCGCAGTCAAAGAATACGCCCACTGTTTCTTCCTTCTGAATAAACCCGTCCTTTATGTAGGTTTCCAACCTCACCAGATTGTCTATAGTGGATCTTCTTTTCCTAAAACCACTCTGGTGTTTTGACAATAGATTTCTCGATTCCAGCTCCCACATGAGTCTCAAATTCACCATTTTTTCAAGCAATTTGCTTAGTGTGTTGGTCATCGCTATGGGCCTGTACGATTCTGGGAACGAGATGTTCTTTCCCGGTTTGGCAATGGGTATTAAAATCGCTTCGCGCCAGCTGTCTGGGTAGGTGTGTGTAGTCCACACGATGTTATAAAATTTCAGGATGTACTGTCTAAATGACGCTGGTAGGTTTTTGAGCATAAGGTTATGAACTTGATCAGGACCTGGTGCAGTTAATTTCAACGTGCTTAATGCCGTTTCAAGTTCCCAGAGGCTAAATTCCTTATTGTAAAGCCGAGAACTAGTGTTGTTGTTGTCGTCAAAAGAGATGTCGTTTGCCTCAGTATTAGTTTTGATGTTTTGGAATTCCTGGGTATAAGAGGTGTTCGAGCTAACTGCGAAGAAGTGGGTTGCCATAATTTCCGCAACTCGGCCTGGATCCGTGACGATATTGTTGTTGATGGTGAGAACCGGGGTCGAAGATAAACTTCTCTTCCCTGATAAAGCCTTTACTCTCTTCCACACATCCGTAGACGGTGTATATTGATTTAAGGCAGAGATATAGCTCTTCCATGAGGAAAGTTTTGCCTGCTTAAATATATATTTGCTTTTGGCTCTCGCCCGTCTATACCTTGCTAGATTTTCATTTGTAGAGTTACGTTTGAACTGCCTGAGGGCTTTACGCCTCTCTTTTAGCGCTACTTTACATTCTTCACTCCACCATGGAACAAGTGGACGTCCTCTTCCGTGTGTTGATTTTGGAATCGCTTCGTTGGCAGCATTTAAAATTGATGTCGTTATGTACGTAAGGAGGTCGTCTACTCTAGTATCGTCTGTGGAAGGTGGTGGGATCTCACTTAAATATTTTCGGAAAGATGTCCAATCTGCATTCTTGAATGACCAACAGATAGAAGGTGATGGTACAGTGTTATGAGGAAAAAGGGAAATGTATAAAGGGTAGTGATCGCTGCCGTATAAATACGGTGAAACAGAAAAATTAGATATGCGACTAATAGATGGTGACGAAATGACCAGATCAATTGCATCAAGTTTGCCTGTCCTCGCATCCATGTAGGTAGGTTGACCGTTGTTATGAAGGAACAGATCTTGATCTTCAATGAAGGCTTCTATTATTCGACCCCTAGTATCGTCGGAGGATGACCCCCATAACCCACTATGTGCATTGAAATCTCCTGCTAGCAGAAAGGGAGCATTTAATTGACGCACGATATTATTTAACTGTCCCTGTGTAACATCTTCACCGCATTCCAAATATAAGTTACAAAGTGTGGTCGGGTAGCTTCCTCCCACAATAGTGGTGAGAATTTGGTGGTTTGTGGTAACTGCAATTTCTTTACTAGGCACGTCTACCGACACTAATGTTGCTAAACCACCTCGCCAGCTACCTGGTGGGGGGTCTTGACGGTAGATTTTAAATCCAGGAATTCTTATGGAATTTATTGATGGTAAGTGTGTTTCTTGAAGTAATAAAACATGTAATTTCTCTCTGTGAAGTAGCAGTCTAATGTCATCACTGCGTGTCCTGAAACCTTTACAGTTCCAACTTCCAATTTTTATATTTTGATGGTTCATTATATTTCATTTCCTCCCTCTATTTTTCTTGTTCTTCTTTGATTTGCCTTTGGATTTAGTTTGCTTGTTTTGTTGAGTATTTCCTAGATCTTCATTGTTGTTACTGTAGCTGGACGTGGAGCCTTCAGAGTCCGGATCCCAGTCATTAAGCCACAGCATATCGTTTTCAGCTTGCGAATTTAGTTCAATTTTTCTGTTAAGTTCAGTAGTGATCACTGGTTCTATGGTGGCGCAGTCATTTTTAAATTCTTTAATATAATTTTTCTTAGTGTCTATGTCAGATGGTGAAAACTGGGTTCCTTGCTCTTTGGTCGTCGATGATTTAGTAATAGTTTTGCAAGAACACTGCAATGGAGGGCTTGGTTTTAACTTGTTATTATTATTCTTTGATATCACTTGAGAAAAGGTTGTGTCGAACAATGCAGGTTGTGTACTTAATACTTTAGTTTTAGCTTCAGAGTAAGATATTTTTTCTAGCGTCTTGATTTCTATTATTTTCTTTTCTAATTGCCACCTGGGGCAACTCTTGTCAATTGCTGAATGTGGGCCGTTACAGTTAACGCATTTAATAGAGCCGCACGCCTCTTCGTGTACGGGTTCACTGCATCGAGGGCACATGGCCGGTCTCTTACAGTGCGCTTTCAGATGCTGAAACCGGTGACAATTATGGCATTTAAGCGGGAGGGGGATATATGGTCTGACTGGCACACTCAGATAGCCGATTTTTAATTTTGCTGGTAAATTTGTTAAGCCAAAAGTAATTATGTAACTATGAGTTGGTTGAAGGTTGCCGTCGACTCTTCTATTGATTCTATAAATATCTTCCACCCCTTGAGGCCGAAGATTTTCTTTCATGTCGTCGATTGTCACTAAGTCTAGATCGTAACACGTTACAACGCCTTTAATTTTATTTAAAAATTTATGGGGTTCGACCGTAACCTGAAGATATCTGTTCTCCGGTAAGAGTTTTAAGAGTTTATCCGCTTGATCGTGATTATACGTCTCTACAAGGAGAGATCCGTCTCTCAGTTTTCGCGCACCTTTAACATTGCCTGATACTTGCGACAAAAGTTTATCGATAAGAAACGGCGAGACATTGGCCATCGATTCACCGTTCGCCCGTTTAACAGTGAGGAAGCTGTACTGGGGTACAAACAGGGATTGACTGAAAATTGGGGGAGTACTAGTTCGCTGGCGTTTGTTTTTAATTGAGTATGAGGTGTCTGCGTCATTATTGTTTTTTGTATTTATTTTTGTTGACATTGTTGATGTAACAAATTGGGATGCTTTTGAGTCTTTTCCTAAACGGAAGTGAAAATTTTCATCTGCTTCCCCTCCTCCAGGATCTGGAGGCCGGGTCCAACCCCTCTCCATGCTTAATAACACTTTAATATAACTATAATTATAATATAAAGATTTGTTAAAAACTTACGTGTCAAACTGTCCGGTGTTTATTTATTATTTATATTTGTTAGGTGTTTATTTATTACTTATGTGTTTATCGTGTTTATTTATTAATTAATTACATTTTTATTGAAATGTAACAAGCCCAAACCCTTATGTATTAATCAAATTTTTATTATTTGTATTATTTCATTTTATTTTGATTTTGTTATTATTTATTTATTTTTATTTTTATTGTGTTTAGTTATTATTTTTTGTGTTTATTTATTATGTTTATTAGTAGAAATTTATACTACGTTGAGACTAACCATACGTAATATTTACGTGGTGACTTCATGAAAAATAATTGTCAATCCCCACTAACGCATCAGGTATAACTAAAGTGAGTATGTACTTCAACGGGAAGGTCTAGATGAAGCACTGCTAGAGAGTGGAGATTGTGTGGTTTACAGTTTATCTGTGAATTACATTTAACTAAAACTGTATGTAATTTTTACTTAAATTTACCTTTCTAGGGTTAAGATGTAAATTATGTGTTGAATAGTGATAAAGAGATGTAAATGCCTGGAATCTGATATAAAAAGCTTGAAAATGACCCAAAGGGATTTAAATATATAGCATGTGATGAAAATTGTGTGGAATGTTAATTTTTTAAATATGATTTAGTACCTAATATACCATAAAGTGAAATCTTAAGTTTATTTTTTTACAAATACAATAAAATTCTTATTAGTAGTAGGGTCTAAAGGAAAAAAATAAAAGCTCATTTTTGCAATATTTGGACCCCTCTTTGGGTCATCTTCAGGCTGACTAGATAATTACTATTCCATCCTGATCTTGCTAAAAAAATATTTTATTTCTTAACATAAGAATTCAGTGTGTTCAAAATTCCAGCCGAAATACTTCACTGCAAACTTGTTACCAGTATCATCCTGTTATTAATTTTTATTTTTTACAAACAATTGTACGAAATCAAAATTCTTTGTAGGTATGTATTAAATTTCTTTAAATATTTTTTAAGGAAATGTTAAATATATATATAAATATTTAAAACAATGTTTTTATAAGTTTTAAATGAATTATTTTGTTTATGTGTAAGAAGTTTTATTAGAGGTTATTAAAGTATAGTTAAAAATTCATTTTGAAAAATGCTCTAGAAAAATTTGTTTTCCTTTATTTAGAATTTTATTGTTTTGTAAATTTTAAAAATGAGATTTTAACAACACATATTGATGTTAGTACTAAATGCAATTAACCTTAACCTAAAATGTGTTTATCTCATAACCTTCCATAAATTTAAAGAAAAAAAATGATTGAATTTATCGAGAGGCTACAATCAAAATCGTTTTTGTAATGTAAAACATCCGTGTGGTGTCGTGGGACACCCGGTAGGAACGAAGTTCCTTACACTTTTCATTAAATATAAATTATATAATTACAGTGCTAAGTATATGATACTAACTACTTACACATGGCGGAGTTAGAAAAGAGAGGTAACATTAAAAGTAACTATTTGTACTAGAAGAGTTAAAGCAAAATTAAAAGAAAAACTTTTTATTATCTTTGAAAAGAGCGTCTTACAATAAATGATGTATTGTAAATTGAGAAAAAAGTTAATTTTGATTAGTTTATAGTTAAAGCAGATGTTTGTAGAGAAGAAAAGAACTGTCCCATCAGACTCTGATCTCCAATTAAAATATTATAATATAAAATATAAATCACCAACACTAAAAAACTTCTTCTTGTATCAGGTTGAAATTTTACATGCCTGTTTCAATTGCACTCAAGGTGCAGTGTAAGAAGTTTTATTAAAATCGTTATGTTAGAACGTAAGATATCGGTAAAAACGTTGTTTTCTTTATTTTAAATGTTTAGGTCCGCTTTAATAAATTTAGCAATCTGTATTATTTCATAGCAGTGTCTGTGTTTGTTTTACTAAAAAAAAATATTTATAAAAGTCGTTTGTCTCATTAAATAGATGAAATTAGAATTTTTCCCTGTCATAAAATTCCAATTTTAAATTTGAAGCTTACATTTACGCGAGCATTGTACGTGAACGCTTGGGGGGATAACGTTGTCCAATTCAGCTTAGGTATTGGTAAAATGAACATGTCTACCAAATTTCAAATAACTTGGTCATGCTTTACTCAAGTTATTGTCATCGGTAGATACGCTCGCTTCAATGATAGAGCCACGCGATGCCTAGTACATAACAATAACAAATAAGCAGTTTCACTTAACAGTCATCTTCAGATTAGTTGTTGACAGTGGCGTGATATCGATATCAAAGTGAATGACAGAGATTCACTTGATTATGAGTAAATATCACTCAGTTGATAAGCAAACCATTGATAAATGATTTATTTACTTTTTCAATTTTTAAGTTTTTTTGGTAGTATTCATACTACGGAAAGTTTAAATTTTAATTTAAATCAAATTATAATTATTATTTACACTGGGAGACAGACAGAGAAAAATAGACTCCAGCGCCGGGACTTGAACCGGCTACCGACTTGATACGGGCCTCTACATTGATATACTAAGATTGAAAACTTCTCCAACTCATTAAGTATGCGACAAGTTATTAATTTTACCCAGACCTTCTAGAAAAGGTCCCTTTTTAGGGTTTCGTTGGTAAAACCAAAAAAAGAAACTCTTATAATTTCGTTCATATGTCTGTCTGTCACTCTGTACGGTTCCAATAACTTTTGAATCAAAAGAGATAGAAACATGAAACTTTTCAATATTATATGTCGTTTTGACGAGCACTTTGTTATGCCACGAAAAATTCCCTTAAAATTAAAATTATTTACTTTAAGTAAGAACTTCTTCTCATTTTTAAAACTATAATAAATTAACCACCGTAAAGGAGCATAAAAATTTTGTTTCAATTCGTTCTTTTATATTTTTAAAAATAAGACACTAATTTTTAACTATACTTTTATTTATAATGTTTAAAATTGGTACTGATATAGACATATGTAATATTAAAGTATTAAACCATTTATTTATTAAGTGCCAAAAATAATATTTAGTAAATACATTATTTAATTACATAAATAATATTTTATGTATAAATATAATTGAATAAGCTAATTAATTTTTTGTATGTATATACATATTATATTTAAAAACATATAATTTAAATATATATATTTTTTTTAAATTAAATTTATTTTAAACATTATTATATTGCAATCGGTCATTAAAAAATATTTAATTATTTTTATGAAAAATTAATTAAATTCTTTAAAGAATTAAATAATTAAAAAAAAAATCAATTTTTTCATAAAAAATAATTAATAAATGTACCGATTGCAAAGAAAGCGGGATATTCTACCAAGTAAATATTAAAATATTGAGAACATTTTGTCTATAATCAAACTTTAGATATAATATTCATATAAATATTAAAATAAAAAATTTTTGGACTTATACTGTATAGTAGTTTCAAATTTAATAAAATATAGAAATATATATAATAATTTATTTATTTATAAAAACAAAAATGTTCTCTGTATAGTTAATTAAAATACTAATAATGATATATATGTGTGTGTGTGTATGTCTGTGTGGGTGTTGGATGAGTGTAGTAGTTATTAAGATTTTATACTATTTTAATGAAATGACGCGCACAAAATAAAAAAAAGAAATAATTAAATTATATTAATTATAAATAGAAAATAAATGAAAAAATGTGTTTGTTTTTTTTAATTTGTTTTAATAAAATAAAGTATTTGACAGAAAACAGCTTCCTAACATTTGATCTTTCTCAGTAATATAAGTCTTTGATTCTATGAATCTACATTTATTTATCCCTGCTAGGAATTATTCTTAGAGAAATTCTATTTACTATCATCTTGAGCAACTTCCTGGAAAAAGATCCCTTCTATAGGGAGTATTCTCCTGGGAGTTGCTATTGACTCTCATCATGAGCAACTTCCTGGAGAAAGAACCCTTCTAGGGATTATTCTCCACTGAGTTGCTATTGAATCTCATAATGAGCAACTTCCTGGAGTAAGATCCCTACTAGGGATTATTCTCTATGGAGTTGTTATTGACGCTCATCATGAAAAACTTCCCGGAGAAAGATCCCTACTAGGAATTATTTTCAGGGTAATTGCTATTGACTCTCATCATGAGCACTTCCTGGAGAAAGATCCCTACTAGGGATTATTCTCCATGGAGTTGCTATTGACTCTCATCGTAAGCAACTTCCTAGAGAAAGATCCCTACTAGGAATTATTCTCCTGGAAGTTGCATCGTGAGCTACTTCCTAGATTATTCTCCTGGAAATTGCTATTGACTCTCATCATGAGCAACTTCCTGGACAATAATCCCTACTAGGGATTAGATAAATCTTGATTCTCACTCTCATACAGCTTAATGATGAAGAGTTATAATTTTTCACATATAATGGGAAAAATTATAATGGTGGAAGTTGTTTTTCAGTAAGTGTTATGTATGTTATTTGTTTACAATAGCTTATATGGACTAAGAGTATTAGTGAATAATTAGTAAGTAGCCTACTTTATTAAAAACTTAAATTTTAACAGTGGAAATATACAAATTTATCAGCTTGCAACAAGCTGTTGGCAGTGGGACAGTATTAGTAACTTTGACTAATTTTAAACTGCGGACTGCACTAAGTAAAATGTCACATTTACCTACATCTGAAATTACTTGTTCGGTATCTTCATTAAAATGCTCTTACTTTATTCAGCACATCAATTAGTTTCATCAGGCTCTCGGGCTAGCAGCTCAATGGATATTATCTTCACAATTACTGCTGCTGCAGGTCTCGATACTGTTCGATATGCACTAGAGCACTTCTTCGCTGCACAGCTGTCATCCTGTTCCTGTATTTATTGCAATCGAGTGTATCAGCCCATATCTCGGCACCATAGAGCATTATGGCTTCGACTACAAACATCAGCAGTCTCCGCTTAAGCCTGGGCCACACTTGGCCGACCTTTGGCAATAGACCTATTCACAAATATTTGATTCCAACATTTGACTCCCCCTGCTGTAATGACGCACCAGTGACTAGGCTGGCCACACATTGGCACAATGTTCCTTGGCCAATATCTGATTCCAATAAACAATACGCGGCTTCTCCCGCGCCCGTGAGAGTTGAAATAGATATTGCTGTAGGTATTTTAACACTCTCATCAGTTCACATAATATCATCTTTATCAGTTTCGTTTGCTGGATGCAGCCCGCGGGTATTAAATTAAACAAAAACATTAATTTAATTTTAAAAAGATAAAAAAATAATAGCACTAATAAGTCATAACGTCACCTGCACAACTTATTGGTCTAGAACATTCAAAATTAGAAGTTAGTTTCCTTTTAATGATATAAAAGGAAAATCCTTATGCAAAAGGGTTTTCCAATCAGCATTTAAAAGTTCCCGATAGAAAGTAACTCGCGATATATCACTAAGAATTTATTTATAAACAAGCATGATTGAATTAAAATCATGATTACTTTTAATTTTATGATTAATTATAATTGCAAAATTAATTTAATTTATTATATAATAATTGAATACATTTATTATATAATAATATATTTAATACATTTATTTGTACATGTATCTGTATTAATATGCATTTAATTCATTAATTTCTATAGAATAATTCAATTATTTTTAATGATATACGATAATACATTCATATTATATATTCTATATTATATGCGTGATGTTGTAGAACTTTGGACCAATGTGTGGCCAGACGGTTTGGATGTTGGGGAAAGGAAGGCGGCTCCTTTGTATCGGTATTGGATATTGGAAGGTTGGTCGTTTTCTTCGACCAACCTTCCAATACCTTCCAAACTCAAACATTTGACGATATTTGCCAATGGTAGAGCGGTCACACTTGGAACCTTGGAAGGTATTTGGCAAATGTCGGCCAATGTGTGGCCTCGGCTTTACTTGGGGATGGCTCTCCAATATTTGCCATAAGTCGGCTCAAATTAGCAGTGACTATAGCCGCCTTGTCTGTTGCTTGTCTAGTATGATCCCAGAAAGTGAGCTGACCATCTAACACAACGCCCAAATAGTGCATAGTCCTTGCTGCTTCATTGCATTCCCCGGTGGTTAAAAGTGATTATGAGTGTTTATAGGTGGTTAGAGGTGGTAATAGGTGTTTAGAGGTGGTTAGAACTTTACAGAGTAACTTTAACAGAGTTTAATTCATTACAAGACATCCATAAATTTACATTAAAAAAAAAAAAAATCTTGGATTACCAGAGAAGTTACTCATACTATTAAGCCAACTCAATTAGTATATAATATAATAACAATCATTATAAAAAATATAATTTATTATTATTAAGCTAATACTGTTAGTCCATATCACTTAACAATATAATATAGATAATAGTAGAAAGGGAAAAAATGTAATATATATTTAATTATTTTCTGGCAAAATACATAAAATGTAATTTTTTTCAATCCTATATAAATATAGTTAGATAATAATATAAAATAAATAATATTTAGAAATTAGTATATTTTTATAAATATATTGTAATGGCTAAATAATTAAATGATTGACCAATGACAATACATCATTTTGAAAGTCAGTCAATTTTCTGAAAGAGGTTTACTGTCATTGGTCAATCTTCTGACAGCATCATCTGTTAAGCGTTTTTTTTTTAAATACATTTTAATTTTATTTTAACCACTTTATTTTTATTTATTTATTATTTATTTAATACATTATTCAAGTTTTTTTTTTGTTTTTTTTTATTAGCTGCAGTAGGTAATACTTCACTGGTCGATGTATTTAGAAATTTTACCAGTGTCTGTTTACAACATTGCAATGGTCAATTGTTCTTTGTTTGTTCAATATATTGTTCCTTAATATATATGGTTTTTTTTATTATTATTTTGACAATGTAATGTGTACAAAATATAATTTTTGTACAATATCTGTTTTATATTGACCCGCAATGCATTCTTGTATTGCCGGTAATAGTTTCCATATTAGCTTCACACTTAATGCATTTGAGATATTTTAGGTTCTCTATGAATTTGGAAACTTATTGGAAAATTAATGGAAACTTTTCCAGTGACAGGCATCTAGCAGTTTAGACAATGTTGATCAAAGTTCATCAGGCTGTCTTTGCAAGTATGACCTGTCGACTATGATCTGTCAATTATGACTGGCCAAGTATGACATGTCAAGTATGTCCTGTCAAGTATTACCTGTCAAGTATGACTTGTCAAGTATATTCTTTTGACAGACTTTTACTAATGTTCATTTATTGATTTTATTTTCAAGTATATTTATTTGGTACAAAATACAAAAGTATTATGTGTCACACACTACACTAATTATAATAAATATATAAATATTTATTATTTGAATTAAAAAAATTAAATGATTTTTAAATTATTGCTTTATAATTTATTTTTATTTCATTATACATAATATAATATGTTGTTTACATTCAATTTTATTTATAATAGTTTTGAGTTATAATATATTATTTTTTAAAAAAAACTGTTGTACATTATTTTTCTTTCTTTTTTTTTTTTTTGTGTATATATTTATATTTTTTGCCCTAGTATTTAATTTATTTTTTTAAAGTTTTATTGATTTAATATATTATTATTTAATTTTAAATAATTTAATAATAAACAATACTATTAATGATATATATAAAAAATAAAATGTATAATAGATAATAATATATAAATAAATTTGTAATATTTATGAAATTTGTTTTAAAATAAAAAAAAATAAACATGAACTATTAAATTTTAAAAACAAATAAATTAAAATTGTAATAAACAAACAACTGCCCATTAAAAGTAATTAGATGTTAAGTAAATCAATTTAAATTGTCTTTATATATATATATATGTCCATCTCCCTTCTTTAACTATAATTTATATATATATATATATATATATATATATATATATATATATATATATATATATATATATATATATATATATATATATAATGTAGAGAAAAATAATATTATTACCAAAACAATTGTATAGATTTTGTATGGCTGAAGTCCATCCATTAGTTAACAGAAAAATAAACTGAAATAGGAATAATAAATAAATTATAATATATAATTAAATAGAGACACAAATAAAGAAATAAATAAAAAATGTACAGTGGAATAATAATTAATTATAAATAATTAATAATAAAAACAAAAAGAAAACTTTAAATGAAAAATTAATGTGCACATTTTTATTATTCATATTTTTTTTTAATATTCCTTCATTGTTTGTTAGGGTCCGTAGGCAAAACCAAGGACCCTTAAATTTTCCTGCGTGTGTCTGTCCGTCCCTCCGGTCGCCTGCTCTCACGGCTACACCTTTCGTCCGATCACTTTGAAATTTGGTATGTATGTGTCTTGTACCTACCCACATATTTTAAAAATATAGCGACTTAAAATAAATATTCTCCAAAAATATTAGGGTAAAAAAACTTAAGAGTTAACATTTTTTTATTTTTTTTCGACACCGTCAGGCGTATCATATGAAAAGCTACGTCGAGCTGATTACAAAAATATATAATTCTTTGGTTATAACTTTGATAGGGCGAGCGTAGGCAAGTTTGAAGTGGGTGTGAAACGTGTCCCCCCCCTTCTATCTCGCTTATGTGAAGTCCAAAAAATCTGAAAAAATTCCTGAACATTCTTCGACCAAAAGTAAAGATACCACTTTTTGAAAATTTCGAAAAAAATATTATTTTATTTTTTATTGACAAAATACGTTTTTTTATAACTATGGTCTTTTCGATGTATTTATATGGTTGTAGTCCGGTTCAGTGGCAAAATCAATGAATTTTATATTTATTTCTCAATGACATCTTTAATTATAAAAATAAAAATTACTATAAAAAATCAGTAATTACTTCTTCAGCGTTCTGACTTAGTATTGGGCTTTCAACCTTAATTATCAACCCTATTAACTCTGCTGAAGGCACGCCTAAAATAATCCCGCGTCAGGGCGCTTGGGTCTGACAGACCCGTTAACGTTTTTTTCATATTTTTGTAATTTGAATGAGACTCTTTGGACATTGGAGAAGAGGTATGGTGGTGATTCAGAGGTTTTACATCCTTATCTCTACACAAAAACTCTCCGGGCCTCCCAGACCCATGCTGGACCCTCCCCAGGGATAAAAACAAAGGGATGTTTAGTTCAATGTAATTTGGGACAAATTAATATCATACTTCTGTTTTTATAAGTAGAGTAACAGTCTAAAAAAGAACATTCCATACACCTTCTTTATATTCATATTTTACGATTTTGGTAGTATTTATACTACGGAAAGATTAAATTTTAATTTAAATCAAATTATAATTATTAACAACTACGGGAAACAACCAGAGAAAAATACACTCCAGCGCTGGGATTTGAACCACAGGCCTCTATATTTCCAGTATAGCGCTCTACCAACTAAGCTACGCAGGAGAATGAATTTCTCTGACGTTAATGATACCTTGGTAGAGCGCTATACTGGAAATATAGAGGCCTGTGGTTCAAATCCCAGCGCTGGAGTGTATTTTTCTCTGGTTGTTTCCCGTAGTTGTTAACTTCTTTATATTGTTACTCCCCTCTGTTTTATTTATAAGGGGAGTAACAATCTAAAGAAGTGCCAATTTGTCTTTTATTTAAAACTTTACAATGAAGACTGAATAAGTACTTCTTGCATCGTTTCTTACAATAATGATCGTAAATCGTAACCCAAAAGAACTTGTCCCAAAATACATAATATTTACTACAATCTAAATATTTATACAAAAATTAAAAATGTTCAAAGTCCAAATTAAATTACAACCAAACAGTTTCCATTTATTAGCTAAACGAATTACATTTATTTAATTATTTTTAATTTTTAATTATTTTTTTTTTTAATGCCTAATTTCTTCAGTAGAAATAAATATCTGGCAGATGGTGAAGAGATGACAGAATCACCTTGCGATGATTTCATTTTCATTTTTATATTATTTAAATAAATTTCATATAATATCATTTCTTCGTTGTTATTTTTTATGAACATGATAGTTCACCATATATTTAGATACCAGGTATTACTATTATTTTTAACATAGCTTTCTTTTGCTCTGTAATGACTATAAGACCTGAAACCAATAATTAAAAAATTAAATAATTAAAGCAATAAAATTAATCTATAATTTTGGGTGAATAGTGAACACTAAGTGTGGTTCCCAGGGAATACAGATGGCTCTACTAAATAATCCTTAGAAATCCCAATGGTATATAATAATATAGACTAGTTCTACTCAATAAACCCTAGACTTCCATTGGTATATAGAGTAGATATACTCGGTAGATAGAACTTCCATTGGTATATAGCATAGAGTTGTTCTACTCAATAGACCTTAGGAATCTAATATAAAATAGGAATCTAATATAAAATCTAATGGTATTTAGAGTAATTCTACTCAATAAACGAGCCAACCAGGATACATTCATTGGCTAAAACCTTAGGACCTCTTATGAGCTAACCAGGATACATTCATTGGCTAAAACCTTAGGACCTCTTATGAGCCAACCAGGATACATTCATTGGCTAAAACCTTAGGACCTCTTATGAGCTAACCAGGATACATTCATTGGCTAAAACCTTAGGACCTCTTATGAGCCAACTAGGATACATTCATTGGCTAAAACCTTAGGACCTCTTATGAGCCAACCAGGATACATTCATTGGCTAAAACCTTAGGACCTCTTATGAGCCAACCAGGATACATTCATTGGCTAAAACCTTAGGACCTCTTATGAGCCAACCAGGATACATTCATTGGCTTAAACCTTAGGACCTCTTATGAGCCAACCAGGATACATTCATTGGCTAAAACCTTAGGACCTCTTATGAGCCAACCAGGATACATTCATTGGCTAAAACCTTAGGACCTCTTATGAGCCAACCAGGATACATTCATTGGCTAAAACCTTAGGACCTCTTATGAGCCAACCAGGATACAGTCGTACTACATAGGTAAACCTTGGAACCTCCTACAAGCCAACCAGCTGTGCAGGACCCTACAATTACAATAATTTGTTAAAGATAAAGAACAGAAAAAAAAAAAAAAAATTATCTTCAGTAGGGAGAAAAAGTTATGATTTTGAATTAGTTTTGAGGGACTAAAGTAAGTCTTTTCACCCCTGAACTCAAAAAGTTGGGCGAAAAAGTAAAGTAGGGCAAAAAAGTAAAGATTGCAACTTAATTATTTTATAAATAGTAGAAAATGAATGGCTAATGTAATGAAGTTGTTGAAATCAGGTTGGCGACACTGCTTTTTCGACCATGTTTATTTTTGTTTATAACCTGCTTCTAAATAACCTTCTATTTGAGTTTAATTCCAATTCTTATTTGTTTTTAATATTGATAATCTCTTATACATATCTGCTATTAAAAGTGCTAATAATTATTGTTATTTATTAAAATAATAAATAAAAACTGTGCAATGGACGAAAATGTGTATTTTCTTCCTACTGGAGATAAAATATTGTATGTAACTCGAGAGTAAATTGCCATTATTCCCCTCGCGATAATTAGCTCCCGAGGCGCAGCCGAGGGAGCTAATTAGAGTTATTCCCTCGGCTGCGCCTTGGGTATTAAAGAGTCTAATTCATCAGAAATCAGATTTAGGGACCGTGGTTCCTTCGTCTTCGCTTCAAGAACCAACTTTTTCGCTCAGGGAATAATGGCTTACTTTACTCCCTAGGTGCATAAATAACATTTTTCAGCTTGATAAAAATGTGACCTAGCGAGCTGGTCGTTTTCATTGGCGAGAGGTTCCATGCAGACTGAAGTGGAGCAGCAAGGGTGTCCGTGCCTGAAGTACAAGACGCTCACTTCCTTAGCGAACCTCGTCTTCTTCACTCGACCTTTCTTCACTGACTTGAGTTTCCCAACAGCTTTCCCGTCCGACTGTGAAAACCCTGTCACAAAATAACTTAGTAACAAAAAATAATTATAACAATAGAAACATCTGACATTATTACACGTCTGAAATTCGATGTATGGACATTAAGAATTATTATCAAGAACAAGAGAGTAAACTTGAAATAATGTTCTAACGTCCAAAGCATGAAACGACGAGAACCATCAAAATTCAAAATTAAATTACCTTATTTTGAGACTAAAGTCTTACAAAAATGTAAGCTTCTAAGGCTAGTGACACACTTCGCCACCCAGTTAGAGCTACCTGGGTGGCGCTACCCGGTCAGCAATGAGAATAGAATGCAACCTGCCATACGAGGTGGCAACACCCACCGGGTGGCACTACCTGGTCGACCGTCCCAGGATCTAGCCGCCACCTGCAGGTGGCGCCACCTGGTCAGCTCATTGTTTTCAATTGAGCCTGTCAGACGGTGCCACCCAAGTCCCTGCCACTCAGCCCCCACTCCTTTAATCAAATCAGGGGCTGACTTCATCTCTCATATAAGTGTGTTTACTGGTCAAACTGTTGTTCAATATTCTAAGCAATTCGTTGCAAGTTCCACGCGACATTCGGCAAAAAATTGAAAATTCAATTTTTAAAAATTAAAAAATTGTTACTGTCCTCTTTGATACGGGGGACAGACACTGTATGAAACAAACTAGTATTTTGTTGTCTGAAATTATTGGATGAACCCAAAAACACCTTTTCCCCCTTCTTCTTTCACGAAAATAATGATTAGCAAGCACAGCTATCTCCTCCGGGTACATTTCTCGACTGGTCGAAACAAGTAAAAACTCGGGTGGCGCAAGACAGGTGGCGGAAGCAAGTGGCATAAACCAGCTATAATACCCGGGTGGCGAAGTGTGTCACTACCCTAAGTCTGCATGAGAGTGAATCCCGACGAGGTGGAAATATGACAACTTACTGTGTAATAGTCATTTATATTTAAGTTGTAACAATGGAGCTTTTTATACTATTTTATTTGACTACAATTGTGGTTTGCGTTTTGTCTCCAAATCTTTTAACTTAAATTTGACTACCTAAAAAGTGAAACTTGCACAGCTTGTGTATTTCCAATGTCAATGCAATATTCAGTCACCAGTTAATTAATTAATGACCTAAATTTGACCCTCGTCCCGACTACCTAAAAAGCTGAAACTTGCATAGATTATGTACGATGCATAAACTATTATAAACTTTTATTAAATGTTACTTGTCTGCCAGGGATAAACTCACAGTTGTCACTTTCGACACTCAAATTGGCTAAAGCACATGAGAAAAAATCGGTACGAGTCAACTCAGACAAACTTTCTCATATACGAGTTCATAATTACTTAGCCAAGTGTTTGCCATTGATTTATTTTCGAGTTTTTGTGGGTACTAATTATTATTGAACATTTTATCAAAATCTATCATAAAAATAACTTCTCCTTGACGGAGAAATGAACTGGGCCTCTATCCATCCGCGTTTAAAGCTATTTTTCTCAGGAACTAGATTTTTCCCGAGAAAACGGCTTATATCGTTAGATTTTTATTTAAATAGACTACATTTAAAAAATTTTTTAATCAAAATCGTAGGAACCGTTTGCGAGAAATATTTTTATTTTCAAGTTTTTTTGTTAGAGTTTTTGGGGAGTAGCGCCCTCAAATTTAGAGCTAAAATTTATTTCTCTATTTCACCTCGGGGTAATATTTTTCTAAACATGTTTGCCAAATTTCGTCAAAATCTGCCTAGTAGTTTAGGCTTCAGGCGTCTGCACAGACAGACGACAGACAGACATTTTTTAAAAACCACTTTTTTGGACTCAGGGGACATCAAAACGTGTAACTCCATAAACATATTATAATCTAATTTTTGACGCCATCACAATTCTTTTTGATTACGTTTTGAGGTCCCCAAAACGTGTAAATCCATCAAAATGTAAGAATCAAATTATCGTGCCATCACAATACTTTCTCTTTGTATGAGAAAGTAAAAAAATTTTGTTAAGAAGTAAGTCTCTTTCAACTGGATATTATAATAATATGTTCAAGGTCCACAACACACCATTTTGAACAAAGCAAAGATTCAACTTTCTATATCTTGTTTTATGTAAATACCGCAAATACCATGATTAGTTCTTAATCTACTTCTGGTAGTAATTTTTTATCAAAATTTATTCGTGGAAAAAATTTTGACAAATTAGTAAAAAAAAACAGCAAATGGAGGAAATAATTTATAAAGTTTTGAAACTTAGTGAAAACACTTTTAAGGGGTGTTACACCCCTTAAAAGTAGTAGTAAGAAACAGTAAAGTTCCCCCCTCTTGAGGGGGCGCGTCCCCCTCCCCCCTCCTTAAAGTCCAAAATTTACTTATTTTTCACTTTTTACGCAAAACGGTTTATTTTTTTAAGATAAGTGTTATTACCAAAATTATTCCTCACATAATTCTGCACAAAAAAGGTCCTATGCATGTTTGAAGTAAGACATACCGTTTTCGAGATATTGTAGTTGGATAGAGATAAAACGTATTTTTGCGAACCAAGATATCTAAAAACAACACTTCCGATTTTAATGAAATTGGGATAGTAGGTCATAATTAGCCCATTGTTGATCCCATATAAGTTTCAACCCTCTGCGACCATTATTTTACATTCCACAAGGGCACAAACATACATTTATTTGCACCTATAGCTTCAAAAGTACTCAACTGATTGTTATAAAATTTGGATGTTTTGTCGAAAGTAGCCCGCATATAGCCCCAAATTAATTTCATTCAACCCTCTGCGCTCATTACATTTTGCTAAATTGGTTCCCTTTCTGTCTGTCTGTTATGAATTAAAGTATCAATTTATCAAAATGTAAAGAGCGCAGACGGATGAAATTAATTTGGGGATATTTGCGGACTACTTTCGACAAACCATCCAAATTTCATAATAATCAGTTGAGTACTTTTGAAGATATAGGTCTAAATAAATGTATGTTTGTGCGCATGTGGAAGATAAAATAATGGGCGCAGAAAGTTGAAACTTTTATGGGATCAACAATGGGCTAAGTATAACCTACCATCCCAATTTCATTAAAATCGGAAGTGTTTATTTTTAGATATCTTGGATCACAAAAATACGTTTTATCTCTATCCAACTACAATATCTCGAAAACGGTATGTCTCACTTCAAACATGCATAGGTCCTTTTTTGTGCAGAATTATGTGAGGAATAATTTTAAAAGGTAAACCGTTTTGAGTAAAAAGTGAAAAATAATTAAATTTTGACTTTAAGGAGGGGGGAGGGGGACGCGCCCCCTCAAGAGGGGGGAACTTTACTGTTTCGTACTACTACACTCCTTAAAAGTGTTTTCACAAAGTTTCAAAACTTTATAAATTATTTCCCCTATTATTCCTTACTTTCCTGGACTAATGCGTGAACGTGAAAATATTAAAAGTTGATACTTTTGAAAAGGGGTTTTTCTGGTTTCTGTTCTGCCAGGTTCTCTGGGAGACAGGTGGGCTTCAATCCGGTGAAATTAAAAAGGGTAAATAAAGATCTACGATGCCTAAATCATAAAGTCGAGACAACACTGGCATTAACAGGAACGAATGATCCATTATTGGATGAAGCTATATATCAATATGCTAGCCGGCTAGGGCATAATTTATGTTTGATTAAAAACGGCTATAGGGGAACTCTGACTACACAGAACAAAAACTGACGCCATTTTCTGACATAATTTGATTTACATTCTACTGAAAAATGTCCCTTTCTTGGCACTAATAATTTCGTTTCTACTTTCTCATATAAAGAGAAAGTGTTGTGATGGCGCGAAAATTCTATTTTGAGATTTTAATGGATTTACACGTTTTGAAGTCCCCTGAGTCCAAAAAAGTGGTTTTTAAAAAATGTCTGTCTGAGCAGACGCCTGGAGCCTAAACTACTGGGCCGATTTTGACCAAATTTGGCATAAATGTTCAGAAAAATCATACCCTGAGAAATGAATTTTAGCTCCAAATTTGGGGGGTGCTAACCCCACAAAAAACTCTGAAGAAACATAAAAATAAATCATTTCTCGAAAATAGTACTAACGATTTTGCTTAAAGAAATTTTAAAATGTAGTCCATTTAAATACGAATCTAACTATATAAGCCGTTTTCCTGGGAAAAATTTAGTTCTTGAGAAAATAGCATTAAACGCGAACGGAGAGAGGCCGGGTTCGATTCCCCACCGAGGATAAGTTATTTTGATTACTAAGTTTTTATTAGCTTGCATTCTTGTTTGTTTGTTTGTTTGTCCGGTACAAATCTGGCAATCGATTTCTAACTAACTTCCCGAATAGCTAGACATTTGAAACTTTTAGCATAGCTCAGAACACGATGACAATGCATTATTTTAATACTTTTAGCTATCTTTCAGCAGAATTTAATTAGTTTTCAGCAAATTTTTTCTGTGCGGAAAGTTAGTTCGGAAAAAATCCGCAAGTTATTTTATTTGTTTTGCCATATCCAATATTTACGCAATCTTCATTTTGACGGGTCTCAAATTTGTGAAAGATAAACATTGAATGACAGCAAAACAGGAAATATCGATTATATTATTTATCGATTATATTATTTCAAATATATCGATGGCATGCTTTAGATTTGGTGTTGGGGAGATCCGTTGTACAAAGATTTATTTTTTTATAGGTTTAAGATCAGCTCTCTGGATGGTTGTTCACTAACATTATATATTATATAACAATAACAATTATATTATCAACATTACATACGATTCAACAGAAAATTTAAAAACGTAGTATATAAAAAGTTCTTTTTATCTTGAAATTATGATAAATTTTGATGAAATGTTCAATAATAATTAAATGAACTTACGAAAACTAATAAATGGAAAAAACTGGGCTAAATAATTATGAACTCGCATATGAGAAAATTAGTCTGAGTAGTCTAGGACCGATTTCTTTTTAAGTAATTTGAATTTTTGACATTTAGTTTACACCATTCTGTTTAATAGAATTAAAATCTCCTGTAACCAGTAATATAACCATTCTAGGTACAATTCATTCAACTTTTCCGTCACTAATTATCACGCCTTAAATTAACTAGAAGTGACTAAAAGTAGTGATAAATGAACGAGATCATGTCTCAATCGAGTCCTTAATTCCATAAAATTGATAAGCGTTACTCATCTAACTTGGTCGCCCACCCAAAAAATTAGCTTTTAAAAATGTCTGTCATTTTTCAGTAGTCTGCAGTCCATCTTGAAAATATTAAATGTGCAATTTTAATTGTTCCATAATATAATCTTTTCTACATTTCAAGACCTCTAAATTTATGAACAACATGACATGCTGGCTAAAATTGTTTTGTTCAGCCGTCCACCATATTTGCCGCCACCTTGGAAATATACAGGGTGCTCCAACTTAAGTCTGCCAAAAAGAAGGGGCATATAGGGGACCCTAAAAGGAGTCAAAAATGTTATATTAACCTATGTCCTATCGGGCTTCGTTTTCTGACTAGCGCCATTTTTAAAAATTTTGAGCTAAGCTTATTTTTTTACACTTAAACAACTGTATCTCGAGAACAAAGCGAGATAGCTCATTATTTTAGGTATTGTTGGAAACTTACAAACATTTGCAAAAGGAAATCTTATTATCAATTTTAATTTATTTTTATTCCTTCTAGTTCAAATTTAGCTCAAAATGAATTTTTTTTAAAAATCAAAAAAATAAAGAAATTTTTGACGGGCCATAGTGCTTAAACTAGTTAGTTCTTGAATTGTCCATCTTGAATTGTCCAGGCAATGGAAAAACTTCTTTATTTAATAACCTTTTCATGGATACCCATATCATTGTATGTTAAATAGGAAATTTTTTACGTTATAAACACATTTATTGAAAAAAACTAATGTAAATATGAGAAAAAAATTACTTTTTATTTAATATCTCCTCTTTTGAACGGTATTATCATTTGACTCGACTTAATCTTAATAACTTTCAAAGTAAATGTGTGATGAAATAACTATTGTAGACTATTTTTAGTAGCCTGGGGTATGACCAATAATAGGGGGGGGGGGGGGGGGGGGCACCTCTCCCTCTTGTAAATAAGTATACAAATCATGTAACCTAAAATTAAAGCTGAAAACTGCTTTTTATTTTATTTTATTTTTTTTTTTTTGCTTAGAGTTTGGAGGAGCAGAATTTTAATTTTTTTAAATATACATAACAATAAAAATAATAACTACTTTTTAACAAACAATTTTATTTTATAAAAGAAAAAACAAACATTTTACCGGAAAATTTAAATAAGGATTAACAAAAGGTAATAATTGAAGCTCCCGAGGAGAATTTATTTTTTTGTTGATAATTTTGATGAAATGTTCAATAATATTTAAATGTACATACGAAAACTAATAAATGGAAAACACTGGGCTGAGTAATTATGAACTCGTATATGAGAAAGTTTGTCTGAGTTTTCTCGGACCACAACTTAGTACACCACATCAGAAAACGAAAAATATCGTTTTCCTACAGTTGACCGATAAAGTGGGTTATTATCGCACTCAAAATAGTACGCAAAACAGCACATTCCTGCACTTTCTACTTTACCGCACTCGTTTTACTTTACCGTACTCATTTTACTTTTCCGCACTCCAGTGTTCCAACGTAAGAACATAAACAACTTAAATCTAAACAAAGATTAGATAATCCAAATTATAATAAAAACAACAATGGCAACAAATGTTACTTTTTTAACTAAATACATGATTTACACTATATATCAAATATAAAAATAAAAATATAAAAAACTAAAGATAGACAATCTAAAAAAAAGAGAATTAAATGTGATGAGTAAGTGTTATAATAAAAAATAAAGGCGGAAATACACATGCTAGTTAATCGCACAAAAACATACGAGTAGCTCGCAGAGGAGAGCTACTGGCATGTGTATGTATCAAATAGCCTGCGAGTGAAAAGCATGCGAGTAAATCGCACGGGGTTTGATTTTTGTCTTGCCAGTGGTACGAGTCGAGGGGAGGGGGAACTGATAAGGCACGTGTAAACAGGCCTGCCAGCGCAAGTTTGCTAGTAGCTAGCACGAGTCTCCTTCAGCCCTTCAGTCTTCAGTTGCGTTCCTTCCATTCGCGGGTATCTGAAAACAACTTATCAACGTTATCCGGAGTCCGGAAGCATTCGCAATTGATTCCTAAAACCATTAACGTCCCCGAACCGCAGTAGGCACTGACTCGCTCCATGGAAGTAACAGAACAATCTGGTTAATTTCATTCCGCACCGATAATAAATCAAATACAATTATTTCATAATTTATTCCGGCTAAAAGAAGGCAAGAAACGATTGCCTGTTTCAAAACTAGAACTGTGGCTGGAATGTGTATTGTCATGTGCTAGTAGCTCGCACAAGACCGATCATCCGGATGATACTAGCATGCTGTTTCACTGGCAAATGTACACAGCGTCTGCAGCATGCCAGCTACTGACGTGCTAGTAACTCGCCACTGGCATGCTTTTTTATTAGCATGTGTATTTCCGCCTTAATAACAGCGCTTGGTCAGGTTTGCTGAATCTCGAAAAAAAAGGCAACACTGACTATAAACAGAACAGCTGGTTTAGTAAATATTGAAAAACCTTTCATTATTCCTTTTAGAAACAGTTGTCTGAAAATGGATAGTTGTAGCGAAAGTGATTTTGAATTTAGTAATACTCCAGAAGAGTTGGCTACAATAGCGAAAAATGTAACACTGAATTTACTTCCAGACAAGTCAAAACAAAAATACGAACGCAGATACGAAAGTTTTAGTTCTTGGTGTAACAATAAGAAGGTAGGAAAACTGTCTGAAAATGTTTTTATTTTCAGATTAAAAACTAACTGTAGGAAACATTTAATGTGCAACTCGAGCTTAAAGTGACTATGCTGCACTCGAGAAACCTTTCCGCCCTCACCTGCGGCTAGTGCGTAAATATTTTTCTCGAGTGCAGCAAAGTGCCACTTTGCTGCACTAGTTGCACGAATAACTATTATCCACTCGTATTACTCTAATAATTAGCATTGGTTAAATTTATTTTAAGTTTAATTATATAGCGAATGGAATAGTGAATAGTATTGTTCGTCCAAGCGAATTATTAATAAAAAGTATATAATTCATTATCAATTTATAACAATAAAAATTATGGAATCTCATCAGTATAAGCTATTCTTTCATTATTCTACAACGAATATAGATTCTAGATTACATACACATCACACATATTTAAATATGCAGAGGTAAATAATTATATACAGGTAGGACGTCTGGTATCTCTAACCATCTCTAATCATCTCTAACCACTTCTAACCATCTCTAATCACCTCTAATCATTTCTAACCACCTCTAACCGTCCCTAACCACCTCTAACCACCTCTAATCACCTCTAACCACTTCTAATCATTTCTAACCACCTCTAACCGTCCCTAACCATCTCTAACCACCTCTAATCATCTCTAACCACTTCTAATCATCTCTAACCACCTCTAACCGTCCCTAACCACCTCTAACCACCTCTAATCATCTCTAACCACTTCTAATCATTTCTAACCACCTCTAACCGTCCCTAACCACCTCTAACCACCTCTAATCATCTCTAACCACTTCTAATCATTTCTAACCACCTCTAACCGTCCCTAACCATCTCTAACCACCTCTAATCATCTCTAACCACTTCTAATCATCTCTAACCACCTCTAACCGTCCCTAACCACCTCTAACCACCTCTAATCATCTCTAACCACTTCTAATCATTTCTAACCACCTCTAACCACCTCTAATCATCTCTAACCACTTCTAATAATTTCTAACCACCTCTAACCGTCCCTAACCACCTCTAACCACCTCTAATCATCTCAAACCACTCTTCTAATCATCTCTAACCACCTCTAACCGTCCCTAACCACCTCTAACCACCTCTAATCATCTCTAACCACTTCTAATCATTTCTAACCACCTCTAACCGTCCCTAACCATCTCTGACCACCCTTTAGGAAATTTCTCTAGCACGTACAATACGAATTAGCCTAAAGCCCAACGTCTGCCTGGTTTTGCTAGTTTAATATAATTTGTAACCCAGACTTACGTGGGCCAGTTTTATTTCTGACTAGAGCCGATTTTCTTGCACTCAATTCGCTCATAGAAACTGACATTTCTTTCTTTTAAACTTGTTTCCAATCGGATTTCTTCATTTTCTTCTCCTTTTTCAGATAATTTGACTCTTATAAGACTTTTAGTGTTCATATAGAAACGTTATAAAAATGATTTTTTTTTTTTTTACATTAATAAAGAAAATAAATAATTTTTCAAGTAGGGTCTGTATTACTGGAATTGACGTGTGCGAAATAATAGAGGTTTCTTGCATTCATCCTTTCATGATTTTTACTGTCAAAAAATTAACTGTCATTTTAAAATTTTGACAACTGATTAAAATAAATAATGTTATACGGAGCAGTCGCACTTATTCCGATATTTGTTATTTCGAAAACAAGTATGTTTTTTCTTAGGATAATTCACTGTTATGAGCGAACTATCCTAAGAGAGATTCATCAAGTCTAAAGTGTACTTATAGCTAACATTTAGCGCATGTTGTAAAATTGATCTCATCGAAAAAATATTGAATAGAACTGCAGTTGATACTTGGTTCTAAAATATTAAAAATTAAATTAAAAATTAAAAATCAGATGCGCCCTGCATCTGATTTTTACTCTTCTGTCTTGGAAGTTTTCCTAACCAAATAATTCCAAAATGGCGGGAGTTATTAAGTTGATGGAGGACTTATTTATCTTATAGTAAAGTATAATTGGTGTGAATTTTAGCTCAACTGTTTATAGCCTTAAATTTTATAAAGTTCAAAAGGCAATATTTTTAAAATGCGGTAGCAGATGTCAAAACGAAATTCAATAAAAATGTTTGTCCCATAAACATGCATGATTGGTGAACATTTTTCGATTTTCTACGAATTTTTGCTTACTTATAAAAATAGTTAATGCAGAATAATTTGTGTACCAAATTTCCTGTAACCACCTCTAGCTTATAAAATCGGTTCGAGACAACTTTCTCATATATGACTTCATAATTATAGTCCAGGAGATAGCGTACAAAAAAGTGTCTGACTAACGCCAAGCTAGAATTTTGTGTATAAGTAAATGTATTGGTGCCTTTTAAGAATATGTGGTCGGTTAAGTTTGTCTGCGCGACATAGCTTGGGAATAGGCATTTGACAAAAAACCGGTGGAGAGCGGCCATGTCCCACCCTTTTTGATGGACAATTAGATTTTCATGATCCTGAGTACAAACTTAGTTAGTAGACCAATAATCAAGTTGATGGTAGTTAGTCACTTAATAAATAGGTTTGTTAGTCACATAATATTACTCGAAATCAAAGTGTCCCCCTGTCAAGGGACAAACTACCATCAACTTGATAATTGGTCTACTGATGTTAGTCAGACACTTTTTTGCACGCTATCTCCTGGACTTACATGATAATTCGCTCTTATGAGCGAATTATCCTGAGAATGATTTATCAAGTCTGAAGTGTACTTATAGCTAACGCTAACATTTGGCACATTTTGTAAAATTGATTTCATCTAAAAATATTCCAGCCCGCAAGATGGCAGACTAGTTATTGTTTGACACACCCATGATATGGGTATCAAATGAAAGGGTTTGCTGAAAAAAAATAATAGTCCCCAGGCCACCATAAGAAGTGAGTCGCTGATTGATAAAGTTTTCTTACCTTATGGAATTGCTTATTTATGCCGTGTCCACCGATGAATTGGGTATATGGCAACTGGGCGCTGGGCCATTTCTTTTTTGTTGACATGCCAAACTTGCCCTTCTGCAGGAACATTGAAAAGAGATAGATAAAGTTTTGATTTTCACAGGATCGTTTAATTAAATTATTTAAAAAACAGTGGTAAAGGTGGCCACCGATACGAGTGGGCCGTTTTTTTTTAACGTCCCCGCAGAGCGATATGTTTGGGGCTATGGCTTCCCCAAACGGCCCACTCTTATCGGTGGCCACGTGTACCCCTGTTTTTTAAATAATTTAATTAAACGATCCTATGAAAATCAAAACGTTATCTACCTCTTTTAATGTTCCCGCGGAAGGGCAAGTTTGGCATGTCAACAAAAAAGAAATGGCCCAGCGCCCAGTTGCCATATACCCAATTCATCGGTGGACACGGCATAAATAAGCAATTCCATAAGGTAAGAAAACTTTATCAATCAGCGACTCACTTCTTATGGTGGCCTGTGGACTATACTAATTAAAGCTTGTTTTTAAAGATTTTTTTTCTGTGGTAGGCTGTGAAATAGAGTAACTTTAGAGCCTAAAAACATTTAATAGACAAACAGCTAATAGTTATTTATGGACCTAGGGAGTAAAGTAAGCCATTACTCCCTGAGCGAAAAAGTTGGTTCTTGAGGCGAAGCCGAAGGAACCATGGTCCCTAAATCCCGAGGCGAAGCCGAGGGGAATAATGAATAATGGCACTTTACTCACGAGGTACATACAATATTTTATCTCCAGTAGGAAGCATTTTCGTCCATTGCACAGTTTTTATTTATTATTTTAATAAATAACAATAATTATTAGCACTTTTAATATCAGATATAAGAGTGTCAATATTAAAAACAAATAAGAATTTGAATTAAACTCAAATAGAAGGTATATTTAAATTTAGATGGAGGTTATAAACAAAGATAAACATGGTCGAAAAAGCAGTGTCGCCAACCTGATTTCAACAACTTCATTACATTAGCCATTCATTTTCTACAATTTATAAAATAATTAAGTTGCAATCTTTACTTTTTTGCCCTACTTAACTATTTCGCCCTACTTTTACTTTTTCTCCCTACTTTTTGAGTCAAGGGAAGAAAAGACTTACTTTAGTCCCTCTATATCCAAAATCATAACTTTTTCTCGCTAGTTGAGATAAAATAATTTATTTTACCTCCAGCAGGGAGCCAAAGTGAACTTTCCTCCGTAGTTTACAGGGAGGGAAGTTACTCATTGCGCCCGGTCGGGTTAAACAGGGAGTAATGAAAAATAAGGGAATCATGAACTCTCATGATTCCCTCCAGTGTTGCCCTAGATAAAGCACAAGTAAATAAGCTTGGTGCTAATACACATTTCATTTACTAACTTTTGTTTAATGTCTAAATCTACAATGTCATCTTCACACATGTCATGCAACCTCTACAACGGTTGTCATAGTGATTCATCAGTAAAAGAAACAAACAAGTTTAAAGTAAAATGTCAGAATTTCTAAATGTAGATTAACTAATCCATATGTAAATACATCTGTTGTCAATACCATTCAATACACGAATCAGGTTCCAGCATATTGTCCCATTTCATTTTAGCATTAAAATTCAAATAATTTAATTTTAACGTGATTAAACTTATTTGGAGAATTGTTAATATTATATCTAACTATTTTTTTGTTTTAAATAAATATAAAAATATAGATTTTTTGTTTAATAAAATAATTTAAAATTAAAAGCTTCCCAAATTTTTTCTCCCTTCTGGAGGTAAAATCTTGTACGTACCTTGCGAGTAAAAATCACTTGTTTTTCGGAAACCCAAAAATATGAAAATTTTGCCTCTCGGATACTCTATCTTGGGACACACTGTATATATGTATATTTCGTATAATATACATATACTAATTTTTAAATCTTTGACTTTTATTGTGTTTCAATGTTTCGTATTCATTAGCTTATCTTCAGTATTTTTGACTTCAGTTTTGATTTTTTACGAAAAAAATTGTGGAGACACAAAGCGGTGTCGCTTAGAGAAGGGATGAACGTGCAGTGCAGCGCGTGATTGAAGAGTGAACTCCCAAGGCATGTTTTTTAAAATACACATCGGAGTCTTTTAAATATTCTACGGACTAAACAGTGTTCAGAAGATGGGTTAAGAAGTGGGGGGATTGGACCGTCCTTGGACCAATCACGGTGCAGGAAAGTAACAACTGATCATGTTGAAGGAGTGGGGATAGACTGACAGACTCGATACCGGCACGTAGCCTAATCAGTCGGCTACCAGACACCGGCCTTGTCGCATGTCGTTATATTTGTTCGATGATTTTCACGCTATACATAAATCAATTTTAACAATTTAAAATTTTATCAATTAATTCGTAAATTTTAGTTTTAATTTTGTTAAAAATTAATAAAAAAAAAACCCGGTTATATATTTTAATTAAATAAATATTATTTAAAACAAAAGCAATAAATTAAAAATATCAACATTCATCCATGTACATAAAGCGTTTTAATATATCGCTAATTATTTACAGATGGACATTTAATTAAATTAATTTTTAATTAAATTATTGATTATTTTTATTTTTTATTACGGATGAACTTAAGTTAGAAATAAAGTCGCATGTTTTTGTTTTTATTATCGTTAATAAAAGTTTTTATCACAATAAAAGTTATTACTTTTATTTTCTTTTTACTAGTCGTGTATTTTTTTATTGGTTTTTTTTATAAGAAGAATTAAATTCTCGAATCGAAATTCAACAGAGTTAATTACTACTATGATGATGAACGGACATTTTATAAGTGAGTATTTTAATTAATTAATTAATTACACAATATTTATAAGTTATTAATTATTAGTAGAATTAGTTATTAAGTTAAAAATGTCGTGTATTATTAGATTTGGAACAGCTGATAATTGTCTGTACATTGGACAATGTGTGGCAGCTTCATATATAGTGTTTCTTTTACTTTTTTATTTAATTTCTCAAGCACTGATGATTAGTGGTGAATGATGATGCTACTTTTATGATGAAATGAAGATCTAATCAATCTTTATCATCACCCTAAGGAAAATGAAGGAAGGTTATACTTAGTTTAGGTTATGGGTTGTACTTTTTCGACCTAACCTAAGCATAACCTTTTATCATGTCCCTAAAAAAGTGAGACTTAACGACTTTAAAGAAAGAACTACTAAATTTATCAAGAGGATGCAACCGGTATCGTTTTTAAAATTTAAAGTAAAGTTTAAAAAAAGAAAATTGTAAGTCAATTGGACAATTTAGAAATTGGCCAAATAGTGCCGATTTACCCTATTATCATCATTGCATTTGTTTTATATCTTCACGTGACGTTATTTAATTAAAAAATAATAACGTAATTAATAAAATATTACATTTACTGGGAAATCAGCTGTTTTAATAGTAATAGCTATAGCTGATAGATGTTAGTAGAATATGATATTATGTAACTACTGCAATATTAATTGTACTACCCACTTATTAGCTGGTGTCTCGGCCACGATACGACAACCGACGTCCAACTATCATAGCAATTTGAATATTAACAATGAGCTTGTTTGGAATTCATATCTCCCTTTACGTAACAAGAAAATTCTATGCCTCCAAAAACCATCGCTAGATTATGATAGATAAGGATAAGGGTGGTTTATACATCTATGTCGGTTTTTGCTTCCGTGTTTACCGCAGGTAACGGAAGCTATGTGATCGTTTTGGATATGATAGGACATAATTAGCCCATTTTTGGTCCCATATAAGTTTCATCATACTGCGCCCATTTGTTTCTCTTCAACATGGGCACAAACATACATTTATTTACACCAATATCTTTAAAAGAAATCATCTGATTTTTATGGTTTGTCGAAAGTAGCCTGCAGATAGCACCTGACTAATTTCAACCGTCTGCGCACTATAAATCGTGCTATATTAATGTCCATAATTTCGAATTTTAAAGATGTAGGTGCTTGTTGTTATACATAAAAAAGTAAAAGCAATTTATTTAAGAAATCCAAATTATGTTTTAATTGTTAAAACAATTTATTAAACATATTTAAATTATTTTTAAGAAATTATAATGTCCCGCAGAGGGACGAAATATAGGCAGTAACAAGGAGCTAAATATATGAACCAGGGATCTACTGGTGCCGGATTACCGATCCGGTACTGCTTCAGTGGATGATCTAAAGACTAAGGAACTTCTAGTATACTTTTTACTTTTCATTTGATAATTCAATGTAATTTCGTTGTTTGGATATCTATTGTTCTATAGTAGCATACAATATAATTTAAAATATAGATTACTCAATTTCTCGTTCGGCCCGGACCCCCCCGGCGTTCCGGTACTGGAAAATTTGTTAGTGCAACTCTGATATGAACTATCCTAAATTAAAACAAAGGAACAAAGCATTGAATATATAGGACCAATGGATATAGGACAAATGGCATAAGTT
Source organism: Gerris lacustris (assembly GCA_951217055.1). NCBI lineage: Eukaryota > Metazoa > Arthropoda > Insecta > Hemiptera > Gerridae > Gerris > Gerris lacustris. The sequence continues at coordinate 3,959,050 of OX578286.1, read as the reverse complement.
AAGTATTCTTAAATAGTTAGTGTATACAGTGTGCAACAATATTAACCTTGGAGACAGCAAAATTAAATATTGATGATAACACTGATATAATAGATAAAGGTGAGAAGGTTGCTAAAACAGTGTTGCCATTTTTGCTCTGAGAAGTTGTATAAAAAAAAAAAGTCTCCTCTTTCTAGAATTTTGCGAGAGAAAATTTCTAAGCTACGCAACTGTAAAGTTAAGGCCATCACCTCTTCTTTTACAGTGAAACATAAATTAGTGGTGAATTATAGAATGGTATTATCAATTTTTCAATATAATATTCGGCCAATTAATATTGTATGTCCCATAATTTTCATAAATGGGGGTTTAAGGTGGTTAGAGGTGGTTAGAGATGGTTAGAGGTAGATAGAGATGGTAGAGGTGGTTAGAGGTGGTTAGATGTGGTTAGAGATGGTTAGAGGTGGTTAGAGGTGGTTAGAGGTTGTTAGAGGTGGTTAAAGGTGGTTAGAGATGGTTAGAGGTGGTTGGAGGTGGTTGGAGGTGGTTAGAGGTGGTTAGAGGGGGTTAGAGGTGGTTAAAAGTGGCTCTAAATCGAGATGGTCTGGCACATACAATATGAATTTACCTTATATACGAGTGTGGTTCATCGTTGTTGAATTTTATTGGTAGTGGTATTTGGTATTTATGTATGAGAGACGGATAGTGCACAAGGCAGGTTCGAGGCCAATATTTCAATATTAGCTTTTATATCAACACCAGCGTCTCCTTATGTTTTACATTACTGTTTACACAATGTAAATTACAATTAGAAGAGTCACCAATCATGAGTTGAATCAGTGGAATAACCCACTAATTAGATTTACATATTTGTTTACAAATCATTATCAGTATCATAGACATTAGACATAGTATTAGCATACGCCCACAATTACTACGTATTGATTATGTCGAAATTTTGTTACAATTAAAAGAAAACCGTACTGCGCTGATCAAATATTATAGTTTAATTAGATTCGATCAAGATTTGTTTTTGGTTCAAAAAGCAAATAGGAACAAACACGCAACTGAAGTTCTTTATGTGCACGGAACAATTGTTCTCACATATAATAGACTGATTTCATGTAACTGTAATCTATTTATATACATCTGTAACCTTATAGTGCAGGAGAAAGCGTACAAAAAAAGTGTTTGACTAATATCAAGCTAGAATTTTGTGTATATAATTAATCTTTTGGTACCTTTTGAGAATAGATTATGATCGGCTAATATCGTCTGTACGGGATATTACTTAGCTAGAGGCATTAGATAAAAAATCGGTCCGAGACAACTCAGGCAAACTTTCTCATATAAGTTCATATTTACTTATTAGTTTGCTTGTTTCCGTAGATGCACTTAATTATTATTGAACATTTCATCAAAATTTATCATAAAAGTAACTTCTCCTCAGCGGGGAATCGAACCCGGCCTCTCTCTGTCCTCGTTTAAAGCTATTTTCTCAGAAACTATATTTTTCCCGTAAAATGTCTTATATCATTAGATTCGTATTTAAATGGACTAAATTTTAAAATATTTTAATCAAAATCGTCGTAATCGTTTTCGAGAAATAATCTTTTGCTTCCGAGCTTACCAAGGTAACGGAAGCTATGTGATCGTTTCGAAGAACGAAAATATTTTAGGTCTTCGATTTCAAAAATTCCAAGACAGATATCCGTTTCAGACGTCAGGGAACATTATTGGTTCCGTGTCTGTCGGTCTGTAGGTCTGTAGTTCGATTTTTGCGAACCAACATATCTTAAAAACTACACGTACTTTTAATGAAATTTAGATGGTAGGTCATAATTAGCTCATTGTTGGTCCCATATAAGTTTCAACGTTCTGCGCTTATTTGTTTCTCTTCCACATGCCCACAAACATACGTCTATTTACACCTATAGCTTCAAAAGTACTTATCTGATTTGTATGAAACTTTTATAGTTTATCGAAAGTAACCCGCAGATATCCCAAGATTAATTTGAACCGTCTGCGCTCTTTAACTTTTGCTAAATTGATGGTTTAATTCATGTAAAAAATTAAAACAATTTTAACAGATTAAAAAAACGGGGGATCAATTAAACAAATTAGACAATAATGGCTTGAAAAAATAGTATAAAATAAAATAAAACCAATACATTACGTGGATAGGATGCGAGGAAGCTATGTGCAACACCAATTGGCAGTCTATTTTTTCACGTTTATCAGAGTTTTTGAGGGGTAGCGCCCCCAAATTTGGAGCTAAAATTCATTTTTAGGGTCCGTAGGCAAAACCAAGGACCCTTATATTTTCCTGCGTGTGTCTGTCCGTCCGTCCTCTCGCGTGCTCTCACGGCTACACCTTTCCTGCGATCACTTTGAAACTTGGCATGTATGTGTCTTGTACCTGCCCACATATTTTAAAAATATAGCGACTTAAAAAAAATTAGGGTAAAAAAACTTAAGGGTTAAATTTTTTTTATTTTTTTTCGACACCGTGAGGGGTATCATATGAAAGGGTACGTCGAGCTGATTACAAAAATATATAATTCTTTGGTTATAACTTTGATAGGGCGAGCGTAGGCGAGTTTGAAACGTGTCCCCCCCCCCCCTCTATCTCGCTTATGTGAAGTGCAAAAAATCTGAAAAAATTCCTGAACATTCTTCGACCAAAAGTAAAGATACCACTTTTTGGAAATTTCGAAAAAAATATTATTTTATTTTTTATTGACAAAATACGGTTTTTTATAATTATGGTCTTTTCGGTGAATTTATATGGTTGTAGTCCGGTTCAGTGGCAAAAAAATACTTTATCAGAGTGTGTTTTGAGAATATTAGACCCTTAGAATGGTTCAAAGTAAGCTTTTTAGCATTTTAAAAAAACACTGTTTATACACTTAACAGTTAAACACTATTGTATGGCCTACGGACCCTCGCTGTGTGCTGACTAGCACACACTTGACCTGTTTATTCGATTTCGCCTCGGGGTATGCTTTTTCTGAATATATATGCCATATTTCGACAAAATCGGCCCAGTAGTTTAGGCTCGCTTTAAAAAGTGTATAAAGATCTGTATTCACTGTTGCAATAGCTTAAAAATGTTGTTTAATGGGTACTTCTTTAGATTGTTACTCCCCTATGTTTTTTTAGAATATGAATGACTTTGATTAAATAAATATAAATACGAAGTGTTGTTTAGTCCAATGTACTTTGGGACAAAGGAATATCACACTTCTGTTTTTATAAGGGGAGTAACAATCTAAAAAAGAACATTCCGTACACCTTCTTTAGATTGTTACTCCTCTCTGTTTTGTTTATAAGGGGAGTAACCATCTAAAGAAGTGCAGTTTAACGTACTAAATTTATATTTTTAATAATAAAATGAACATCTGTTAGTTAGAGAATTAAACGAAATCTATTTCTAATTTGTCTTTGTTTGAAAGTTATTTAAAATTCGAAAGGCCTAATCTATAACTAGGAGAGTTAAAAGGCAGCCATAGATAACCTTTATAAATCAACGCCGCTTCTACAGTCAAACCTCAAGCCTTGATTAACTATTCCATTTCATTTTTTCTTTTTTTTTCATAAGTCCAAAAAACCCTATTAGTATTTTGGTCTACTAGATCTTAAGTGCTTGAGGCTATAAAACCTAACTTAGAACAGAACTTAAGTTGAAAAGTGATAATAATAGTTCCATATCGAGGCTCAAAATATACCGCTACACCCACTCAAAACACACACACACACACACACTAAAATATATGTACTTTTATTTATATATATATCTATAGAGTCTTAATTAATAAAATTATCGGTTGTTAATTAGTTAATTATGTAATGTATCCTTATCTATCTAAAACATATAATATAATAAGTTAAGGCACATATATTCAAAATAGTACGTCTTCCGGTTTCTCCAAGAAAGCTGTCTAAAATTTAAAAATCGTCCCGATCAACTCAGACAAACTTTCTCATATAAGAGTTCATAATTACTTAGTCCAGTGTTTACCATTTATTAATTTTCGAGTTCATAAGTAAATTTAATTATTATTGAACATTTTATCAAAATATATCATACAAATAACTTTTCCCTGACGGGGAATCGAACTCGGCCTTGTTAGATTCCGCGTTTAAGGCTATTTTCTCAGGAACTTGATTTTTCCCGGGAAAACAGCTTATATTTTGTGATTTTTTTTTAAATAGACTACATTTTAGAATGTTTTACTCAAAATCTTCGGAAATAAAGTTTTATTTTTTTCACTTTTTTCCAGAGTGTTTAGGGCGTATCGCTCCAAAATTTGAAGCTAATTCATTTCTCAATTTCGCCTCAGAGTATGTTTTTTCTAAACATGTATGCCAAAATTCGTCAAAATCTGCCCAGTAGTTTCAGACTCCTGGCATCTGCACTGACAGATGAAAGACAAACCTTTTTTAAAACGCTTTTTTTTGGACTCAGGGGACCTCAAAACGTGTAACTCCATAAAAATCTTATAATCGAATTTTGACGCCATCACATTACTGTCTCTTTATGTGAGAAAGTAAAAAAAATCCATAATAAGAAATGGCCGGTTTATTACACATTGATTTATCCACTACCAGTCTGATGTAAATATGTACTATTAAATATTGCTTATTATTATATATTAACTTGCAAGCTTACCGAAGGTAACGAAATCATTATAATTATTACGAAGAACTTTTTTTTTTTTATTTCTCCAAATTACAAAATTTCTCGACAGAAATCTTTTTGGTCTCGTGTCTGCTTGTCTGTCTGTCCATGAACATTTTTTTCAAACCTGCGTTTAACTTAAAAACTAATCGTGATAATTTAATGAAAATTTTGATAGTAGCTCAATAATTAGACTCCATATTAAATTTATTGCGTTCATTTATGTTTCGTCCACACGTGAACTATTTTTTTTATATCTATATATCTTTATAAGTAATAATAAGAGTGAGGCAGCTATGTGTCACATTTATTAACACACTATTTCTAGCTATCAAGTAATAGATTTTTGGAACGAAGTTCCTTATGGCACGTTCTGGAGCCCGGGAGTGAATACGAAAAAAACGACCAAAATCACCGTCACAAAATCACCGTCACACAAAATCCGTCACGAAATCTACAGATGACGATAACTTGAGTAAAAGCTCACCGAGTTAGATGAAATTTGGTACACATGTTCATTTTACCAATGCCCAGGCTAAGTTTGTCCGAAAACGTTATCCGCCCAAGCGTTCACACGCAACTCCCGCGTAAACGTAAGCTTCAAAAGACGGGAAAAAGTGTTATTAAGGAAGCCTGTTACTTGACTTGTTTTGATTATTTTTGTTATATATGTCAAAAATGTCGCTTTGTTTTGTAAATAAATAAAATATAATCATGTAAAATTTCACCCTGATACAAGCAGAAGCTATAGAGTAGGAAAGAGATATATTTTATAATATTTTAAATTAATAGGCAGGGTAGGTAGAAAACAGTCCTATTTCAATCCAAACTCCTTTAACAAACATACTCTTTCACTATAAACTCATCATGATCAACTTTTTTCTTATATTTAATATATATTTATAGTAAGACGCTTGCTTTAATTATACAAATAATGATTTTCTATTAATTTTTCCTTAACTCTTGCTAGGTACTAACAGTTGGTTACTTTTAATTTTGTCTCTTTTCTTAATCCGCCATGTATAAGTAGTTAGCAATGTATACGTACTTAGCAGTGTGATTTTATAATTTATATTTAATGAAAAATGTAAGGAACTTGGTTCCTACCGGGTGTCCCGCGTCCCCACACGTATTTTTACTTTTACAGTATAGTTATGTTAATATTGAATAACTTGACTTTATTTTCCGCTTATCTTATCTTTATAAAAGTAATGTTATGTTGGTACCACCTGAGTCACGTCATAAGTAAATGCAGGTATTTCAACGATACAGAACTCATAACTGATTTCCGAGTACTGAACTGATTCGATTTTCTTTAACATACCCCCTACCCATTTGTCATTACTGTCAACAATGTACTATAACTAAAAATATCCTAATTCATAGTTTATTTCTATTTAATTGAACTATTAAAATAAATGAGCTACAGAAAAAAACCCTAAATTTATAAAAGAAACCATTTAAAACGCAGCTGTGTAGAATACAGAATAGAAAATGGTCTTTACGTGTTTGGACTGCGTTCAAAATGGCTCTAGTTCAACTATAAGTCTAAAATTAGATATGGAAATCCTGGTTTGAAAAGTGAAAACTAAAATATACCACGACATTATGTCGATCTGTTTGGAACGCAGTCTGTCATTTACCGCACTCCTTCAGCTATTTTTTTTAAAATTTATAAATAAAACTTTACATTTAATTACAATAAGTGTTTTGTTTGTTGTGTGAGGGAATATATATATATATATATATATATATATATATATATATATATATATATATATATATATATATATATATATATATAAATGAATAAATTCTCGACCGTAAATATAAACAGAATTAAACAAAACTCAGGTTTCGGTCACAAAAATCGTCACTATGTTACAATCCCGACGTTCCGGTTTTTACTTAAAACCTTCTTCAGGGGCCTAAACAACAAACAAAATACAAAAAACCCATGAAACAAACACTCAAGACAATCAAAGCGGAAAAAACTAAGAAGCTACTACACAATAAATATTAACCCAAGACCTAAACACCGTAAAACATCTCTCTTTTAGATGTTTTACGGTGAGTTTAGGTCTTGGGTTAATATTTATTGTGTAGTAGCTTCTTAGTTTTTTCCGCTTTGATTGTCTTGAGTGTTTGTTTCATGGGTTTTTTGTATTTTGTTTGTTTTTTAGGCCCCTGAAGAAGGTTTTAAGTAAAAACCGGAACGTCGGGATTGTAACATAGTGACGATTTTTGTGACCGAAACCTGAGTTTTGTTTAATTCTGTATATATATATATATATATATATATATATATATATATATATATATATATATATATATATATATATATATATATATATATATATATATATATAACCACCTCTAACCACCTCTATTACAATCATCCTCTTTTACTACCAACTAATCATAATTAACCATTTTCTTAATATCTAAAATTTATTGCATTTCGCTCGGTTCAATGATAGAACCACGCGATGCCTAGTTATAAAATTGGTAATAAAAAATACAGCTCCTTGAGACTAGTAGGCGCCAAATTCTTAACCTCATTGTCTTCTTCACGTGTACAAGTGTGTAACATATATTAACACTAAATTTATATATATATATATATATATATATATATATATATATATATATATATATATATATATATATATATATATATATAATCTCTTTAATGAAGAAACAGACATTTAATTCTTTTTTTTAATTTATAAAATGATGTTTTAACTTTTATGATGTTCAGTTTGAATATATGTTCTCTTTTTTTAAAATAAGACAAATCTTATCAGAAACAATCTATTATCACTTACCGATTAATCTCTATTATAACAGTTGAATTATCTAAATAAATAAATATACATTATATATATTACAAAATATATGTGCTTTTCCGTCGAGACATTTAAAACGGCCTTAAAATATTATATCTGTCCTCGAGGTTATGTTCCAAATACATGGTATTTTAATTTATGCATTTTCAATGTATATTGTACATATTATAATATCGTCTGGTTTTTTTCATCATGGTAATATCCTGGCCTTAACAAAATCAAATCAAATTGATAAATTTTATGTTTTGGCACGAGTGTATATATATCTGCAAAAAAGATAATCATTTATATATATATATATATATATATATATATATATATATATATATATATATATATATATATATATATATATATATATATATACGATGTAAATATATACACGGAAATATAATTACCCTTATTAGATAACATTAATTATATTATTTATCTGTATGTTATTTATATATATATATATATATATATATGCATTTTTTTTTTTTAAAAGATTCGACATAATATGTAGAAGAAAATAAGAAAATTGATAAATGTCGTAAATAAATTAATGAAAATTAATAAACACTGTCCTAAATTGTTTGAACCGTATTAAAGAATGTTTGGTTCAATAACATCTGTTTACATTCAATAAAATATTTACAGTGGCGCTAACAGGGTACTAAGGCCAATTAGTGTAATTGATAACTTTATCAGTTTACTCGCATTAAACCTCTGCAATTTGCACTAGCTATATTGGTTTCGCCTCTGCAACCTACTAAACCCGTTTGCTGTTGTGATTTATCTACCAAAATCTACTAAACCTCTGTAATAAACATTAGCCATTTTGTGTTTTTCTACCAAAACCTGCAAAACCTCTACAATAAGCATTAAATATTGTGGTTTGGCCACCAAAACCTACTAAATAATAAACCTCTTTAATAAACATTAGTTTATGTGATTTCGCCACTGAAATCTACTAAACCTCTGTAATAAACACTAGCTTATGATATTTCGCCACTGAAATCTACTAAACCTCTGTAATAAACACTAGCTTATGATATTTCGCCACTGAAATCTACTAAACCTCTGTAATAAACACTAGCTTATGATATTTCGCCACTGAAATCTATTAAACCTCTGTAATAAATATTAGCTTATGATATTTCGCCACTGAAATCTACTTAACCTCTGTAGTAAACATTAAGTATTGTGGTTTTCCCATCAAAACCTGCAAAATCTCTGTAATAAACATTAGCTATTGTGGTTTCTGCACCAAAACCTGCTAAACCTCTATATTAAGCATTAGATATTGTGGTTTTTTCACCAAAACCTACTAATTATTAACCTCTGTAATAAAAATTAGCTATTTTAGTTTCACCACAAAAACCTACTAAACCTCTGTAATAAACATCAGCTTATGTTATTTCGCCACTGAAATCTACTTAACCTCTGTTGTAAACATAAGCTATTATGGTTTTTCCACCAAAATCTGCTAAACCTCTATAATAAGCATTAGATTTTGTGGTTTGTCTACCAAAACTTACTAAATATCTGATAGCTGTAATAAATATTAGATATTGTAATTTATCTACCAAAACCTATTTTGCTTTTAATTCTTTATTCACCATAATTAAATTTGATCAAACCTCGTTAAAAACTTCTAATTTCATATCAAATTAATTGTTAGATTTATTTTACTACGTTTTTATTAGCTTGCTTTCTTGTTTGTTTGTTTGTCCGGTACAAATCTGGCAATCGATTTCTAACTAACTTCCCGAATAGCTAGACACTTGAAACTTTTAGAATAGCTCAGAACACGACGACAATGCATTATTTTAATACTTATAGCCATCTTTCAGCAGATATTAATTCGTTTTCAGCAAATTTTGCTGTATGGAAAGTTAGTTCGGAAAAAATCCGCAAGTTATTTTATTTGTTTTGACGTATCCCATATTTTTACGATCTTCATTATGACGGGTTTCAAATTTGTGATTTTTTATTAAGAGGTAAACATTGAATGACAGCTAAAAAGAATAAATAAACAAAGAAATAAATTAATTGACGTATGACAACCAGGTTTGTCTACACTTGTGTACTAGATATCGGTTCAATTTTTCTACATCTGTACTTCTTTACTTGTACTTATTTTTCTTCTCTTACCCCCCCCCCTACACGGGGCCATATCGATGGCCACGGTTTAGATTCGGTGTTGGTGAGATCCGTTGTTTAAAGATTTGTCCTTTTATAGGTTTAAGATCAGCTCTCTAGATGGTTGTCATTTGTGTGAAGTAAATAAATTGGGAACTATTTATATTTCACTAACATTTTATATAACAATAAAAATTATATTATCAACATTACATATTATGATTCAAAATAAAATTAAAAAACGTAGTATATAAATAGTTCTTTTTATCTTGTAATTATTTTAAATATTGTTTTGACATACAGACAGATAGAACCTTATGAATTGGCAGACAGATGGGTAGCATTTATTTACAATAAATCTATATAAATTAAAGTTAACCTGTCATTAATAAATACTACATTCATTGATAAATATTAATGTGTTTTACTTTGATTAAGAGTGAATTAATGAGTAATATTATGAAAGAACAGAACAGAGGTGTAAAGACAGTGGACTCTCAGACTGTCAGTGGCGACAAGTGAAACACGATACTACTAGGAAACATAAAAACACTCAGTACATAGTACATATTATATGCAACTCGCTTATATAACAAAGCAATATGTACTTACTTCCATTACGTAGACAAACTATACATGTGTATATCATATCTTATACATATGTATATATCTTCTACTTGCGTATATGTTTATATCTTCTACATTTGTGTTTATATATTCTACATTTGTAATGTTTATTGATATGTCCACTTATTATGAAATCATTTACATATGTTGATAGTTCTTTAGATTTTTATTCCCCGCCTAATAAATGACTGACTAAATAGCTATTAAGACAAAGGTATGTTTAGTCCAATGTACTTTGGTACAAAGGAATATCTTCTTCACTAGGAATATCTTCTTCTTCAATATCACTTGTTTTTATAAGGGGAGTAACAGTCTAAAGAAGAACATTCCGTACACCTTCATTAGACTGTTACTTACCTCTGTTTTGTTCATAAGGGGAGTAACAATCTAATAAACAGGTCAAGTGTGTGCTAGTCAGCACACAGCGAGGGTTCGTAGGCAACACAGTATTGTTTAAGTAGTACCCTATTGATGGTGTTTTTAAAATGCTAAAAAGCTTACTTTGAACTATCCTATGGGTCTGATATTCTCAAAACACATAAACAAACTTCTGATAAAGTATTTTTTGCCAGTGAACCGGACTATAAACATATAAATACATCCAAAAGAGCATAATTATGAAAAAAACGTATTTTGTCAATAAAAACAAAAATAATATTTTCTTTCAAAATTTCCAAAAAGTGGTATCTTTACTTTTGGTCGAAGAATTTTCAGATATTTTTTCAGACTTTTTACACTTTACATAAGCGAGATAGAAGGGGGGTGGGGCACTTTTAACACCTACTTCAAACTCGCCTACGCTCGTCCTATTAAAGTTATAACCAAAAAATTATATATTTTTGTAATCAGTTCGACGTACCCTTTCATATGATACCCCACACGGTATCCAGAAAAACAATTTTTTTTTAACCCCCTACGCTTTTTTACCCTTATTGTTTGTAAAAATAATATTTCTATGTCACTATATTTTTAAAATATGTGGGTAGGTACTTTACAAATGTATGGCAAATTTCAAAGTGGTAGGAAAAAAGGTGTCACCGTGAGAGCAGGCGACAACAGACAGACTAACGCAGGAAAATATAAGTGTCTTTTTTTTTTCTTTTATTCAGGGGGCCTTTTACACCCGAAGACCCAGGCCACTTAGGTGGGCCCATTGAACAAACCCGGGCTAGAGACCGATATCTTCACACTCGTGTGAAGATATGGTCGTTAACCATGACTCCCCTCCTGGTTGAAATACAACCAGGAGTGTCATCATCATGGTTTCCAGGCCGAAACCTGGTGGCGCCACTCTATCGAGGAGCTTCCCATTTATTTAAACAATGATGGGTGGACATTGAGCGGGGGGCCTGGTCCGGGAATCGAACCCAGAGCTGCGGTCACCTTCTGACCCGGCTCGATGCTGCTTAACTTGCTTTAATGCACGGCAAGCGCTCTAGCCCCCGAGCCACCCTAGCCCCTTAGGGTCCTTAGTTTTACCTACGAACCCTAAAAAAGTGCCCTTTTATGTTGATATCTTCGGCATAAGACACCCTGTGTTGTGTATACATTATACATATTTAACGTATAGGTTAGAGGTGGTTAAATATGGTAGGAGGTGGTTAGAGGGGGTTAGAGATGGTTAGAGGTGGTTTGAGGTGGTTATGGGTGGTTAGAGGTGGTTAGAGGTGGTTAGAGGTGGTTAGAGATGGTTAGAGGTGGTTAGAGGTTGTTAGAGGTGGTTTGAGGTAGTTATGGGTGGTTAGAGGTGGTTAGATGTGGTTAGAGGTGGTTAGAGATGGTTAGAGGTGGTTAGAGGTTGTTAGAGGTGGTTTGAGGTAGTTATGGGTGGTTAGAGGTGGTTAGATGTGGTTAGAGGTGGTTAGAGGTGGTTTGAGATGGTTAGAGGTGGTTGGAGGTGGTTAGATGTACGAGTATACATATAGGATGTCCCATTTCAAGTGGATCAAACCATTCCCGCATTTCATTTCACAGTTTAATTTTCAAATCTTAATGCAATCTACTGATATAAAATAACTGATGAGAAATCAATCTAACAAAAGAGTAATTAACATCGCTGCATGTTATGACTTTGAAGTTTCTTTTCTTTCGATTTGCGGTTTTATAATTTCAAAAATCAAAGTGCGATGAACTTAAGATCTTTGAGAAGTAAAACTAAATTGCCATTTAAAAAAAGACAGTGAGCCAGATTAGAATTTTTAAAAAAAGTTCTTATTGTAAGAGCTTTGTACTTGAAAAGACAACCGCAAGATGCGACTTTTTCTTCACGGTATAAAACGATTATTGTTATAGATTCTTCAGATAGAATGAGCTCGTGTATAATGAACTTTCTCAATTCCAACAATAGATTGCGTTAAAAATAATTGCATTTTTTGTAATTACGAATGTTGGAGTAGTGTATTAAGAATTTGTAATTACGCAATTGAAAGCGTTTGTTTTACAATTGTAATTAGGAATGTAAAAATCAAGATTACTATGATTATATTTGAATTTTAGTATGTCATATAACAGGACATGGTTTGGGTTGGACTCATAGGTGCACTCGCAAATATTCCAGTACCGGAACGCCAGAGGGCCAGGGCCGGAAAATTTTGGAAAATATATAACCTAAAAAAAACTCTAAAACTCTAGAAACACGTTTTTATGCATTCTGGCACCCAGCCATCCACAAAAGTGAAGATAATATAGCGGATTTAAAAATAACTATATGTTGATATCCTGTGTGGATGAAATACAATTTGTGGATAGCTAAGAATTAGTTATAAAAGCCATGCTTGATATCCTCAAATTTTATCAAATTTTTGAGAAAATGTGAAGCCATGTTTCGATTATTCTATACTTTTTATTTAATTTAGTCGTCATTTATGTTAATATTCTGTAAAATGTTTATTATATTTATATTATTTGAGAAAGCTGTATTTTAAAGTACTTACGATTTGTAAGACTGAGCTAAATAATGTTAGAGGTTGCGAGTTAATTGTTTCTAAGTGGTGAAACACAACGTATATAAAGTGTTCGATATTTGTTCTATTCTTGTATTCATAATATGTCCTTGAGTTTCAATAATATTTTGTTAGCTGCAACAATGCACTTAAATATTAGTCTGGTCATGCATTTTATTGATCTGATTGATTAATAAACCATTACAGCAGCAAATTTATCGTAATTAAAGTGGAAATTTTATTTTTATTAAAATACTGATAAATGTAAAAATGTTTACTTTAAATTAGGCAAATTTGTTGTCGTGGTGTGAATTCCAATCAAAAAGAAGAAGTTTGTTCAAGTTACATTTTTAATTAATTAATTTGCTTAATAATTAATTAATTAATAAGCTATGTGATCGCTCTGAAGAACAAAAACATTATTTTATGTCTTCAATTTCAAAAATTCTGAGACAGAAATTCGTTTTAGACATCAGGTAACTTTTTGGTTCCCTGTCTGTCGTTCAATTTTTGCGAACCAACATATCATAAAAACTACACGTCCGATTTTAATGAAATTTGTATGTTAGGTCATAATTAGCCCATTGTTGGTCCCATATAAGTTTCAATCTTCTGCACCCATTTATTTCTCTGCAACGTGCGCTCAATAGTTATTTTTGCACCTAGAGAGTAAAGTAAGCCATTATCCCTGAGCGAATAAGTTGGTTGTTGAGGCGAAGCCGAAGAAGCCATGGTCCCTAAATCCCGAGGCGCAGCCGAGGGAATTAAACTTTATTACCGTGGCGTTGCCGAGGGAATAACGCAAATTAGCTCCCGAGGCGCAGCTGAGGGAGATAATTATCGCGAGGGGAATAATAGCACTTTACTCACGAGGTACATACAATATGTTATCTCCAGTAGGGAGAAAATACACATTTTCGTCCATTGCACAGTTTTTATTTATTATTTTAATAAATAACAATTATTGTTAGCACTTTTATAATAGCAGATATAAGAGATTCAATATTAAAAACAAATATAAATTGGAATTAAACTGAAATAGAAGGTTATTTAGATGCAGGTTTAAAAACAATGATAAACAAGGTCAAAAAAGCAGTGTCACCAACCTGATTTCAACAACTTCACAACATTAGCCATTCATTCTCTACTATTTATAAAATAATTAAGTTGGCAATTCTTCTTTTTCTTCCTACTTTTGCTTTTTCTCCCTAATTTTTAAGTTCAGGGAAGAAAAGACTTTTTTAGTCCCTTCTAAACTAATCCAAAATCATAACTTTTTCTCCCTAATGGAGATAATAGTTATTTATGCACCTAGGGAGTAAAGTAAGCCATTATTCCCTGAGCGAAAAAGTTGGTTCTTGAGGCGAAGCCGAAGGAACCATGGCCCCTAAATCCCGAGGCGAAGCCGAGGGAATAACTCTAAATAACTCCCGAGGCGTAGCCGATGGTGATAATTATCGCGAGGGGAATAACGGCACTTAACTCACAAGGTACATACAATATTTTATCTCCAGTAGGAAGGAAATACACATTTTCGTCCATTGCACAGTTTTTATTTATTATTTTAATAAATAACAATAATTATTAGCACTTTTAATAGCAGATATTCAGAGATTCAATATTAAAAACAAATAAGAATTGGAATTAAACTCAAATAGAAGGTTATTTAGATGCAGGTTATAAACAATGAATCAATGATAAACATGGTCAAAAAAGCGCAGTGCCGCCAACCTGATTTCAACAACTTCATTACATTAGCCATTCATTTTCTACTATTTATAAAATAATTAAGTTGCAATCTTTACTTTTTTGCCCTACTTTACTTTTTCGCCCTACTTTTACTTGTCACCCTACTTTTTGAGTTCAGGGATGAAAAGACCTGTTTTAGCCCCTCTAAACTAATTCAAAATCATAACTTTTTCCCCCTACTGGAGATAAACACATTTATTTATACCTATATCTTATAAAAGTACAAAAGTACTTATCTGATTATTATGAAATGTGAATGATTTGTCGAAAGTTGACCTCAGATAGCACCAGATTAATTTAAAAGGTCTAGCGATTTTTAATTTTACTTTATTGATACTTTAATTCGTGTAAAAAATCAAATCGATTTTGACAGATTATAAAAAAATATCGAGGGAAACAATTACATTAATTTATTGTTTTATGAGAGTGTCAGACAACTAGGTCATATGCACCCAAGATAAAATGCCATAAATTAGATAATAATGGTTTGTAAAAGCTTAAAATCAATAAAGTTCGTGATAGGATGCGAGGAAGCTATGTGCCACACTAATTGATAGTCTATATTACACGTATTATCAATTTAGAAAGAGCGCAGACGGTGGAAATTAATCTGGGGCTATGTGCGCTACTTTCAACCCAAGTCCAGCAGGAACTGGAATTTTCTCGGCTACATATTATTTTGAGAAAATAAAGAAAAGCGTTGTTGGTTAAGAAAACTGATTGAAATACTGCGTTAAACTAGTTTTCTTCATTTCCATTTTATCCAACCTACTAAACCATTCCGACAAAATGTCCGTTATAAACATATTTACATTTTTTTATCCGTCTGTTGGTATGCCTTATCATTTTTCTTCTAATATAATTATCCCTGTTTTTTGTTAACAATAATTGTTGGAAGTAGTTTTTTTTTGTTTCTTTAAATGTGGAGTTTCTTGTTATCAGCATATAGGACAAGATCTTATCACAAAAAGAATATTTAGTATTTATTTCCTGACCAAATCTTAGATGGGTCAGAAAGCCTTATGACAATATTGATTTATTTTTTCTTATTAAAAAACTAATTTATTATTATTACTGGTCTTATATTACTTTGCTTTGTAAGTTTCATCGCACATTTCCGTTTCCCAAATTTTGAACCACTTCCCGTGATTCAATCTTCCTCAAATTTTGCACATAGATACAACTAAGGTGAAGAATACAGAAACCAAAAATAAAAAAATAAAAATAAAAATGGCGTCAAATTTATTTGGTTTTCAAGTTTCATCGCACACCTATTACCCCAATTTTGAACCACTTACCGTCATTCAATCTTCCCCAAATTTTGCACATAGATACAACTAAGGTGAAGAATACAGAAACCAAAAAAAAAAAAAATAAATAAAATAAAATAAAATAAAAAAAAATTGAAAATAAGACCAGTTTTGAAAAATGGCATTTTTATATTAATTATTTTATCTTTAAATGTAATCAATCATAATTACTGTAGACAGGGACATTTTTACTAGGTCTTTATTTAGAAACAAATAAAATGACTTCTCTACAAAGAGAAAGTATTGTGATGGCGCGAAAAAAATAGCTTTAAACGCGGACGGTAAGAGGCCGGGTTCGATTCCCTGCTGAGAAGTTATTTTTATGATGATTTTTTATAAAATGTTCAATAATAATTAAATATACCTACGAAAACTAATTATTAGAAAACACTGGGCTAAGTAATGAATTATGAACTCGTATAGATGAAAAAGTTTGTCTGAGTTGTCTCGGACAGATTTTTACTTTCTCATATAAAGAGAAAGTATTGTGATGGCGCGAAAATTCGATTTTCAGATTATGATGGATTTACACATTTAAGGTCCCCTGAGTCCAAAAAAATGTCTGTCTGTCGTCTGTTGTCCGTCTGTCATCTGTGCAAACGCCTGGAGCTTAAACTACTGGGCCGATATTGACAAAATTTGGCATACACGTTCAGAAAAATTATACCCCGAGCTATAATTGAGAAATTAATTTTAGCTCCAAATTTGGGGGCGCTACCCCCCAAAAACTTTTTAAAAAACGTGAAAAAAAAATATTTCTCGAAAACGGTTCCGACGATTTTGATTAAAAATTTCTAAAATGTAGTCCATTTAAATACGAATCCAACGATATAAGCAGTTTTTCCGGGAAAAATCTAGTCCCTGAGAAAATAGCTTAAAACGTGGACGGAGAGATCCCGGGTTCGATTCCCCGCCCTGGAGAAGTTATTTTTATGGTAAATTTTGATATAATTTTCAATAATAATTTAACGTACTTACAAAAACTAATAAATGGAAAACATTGGCTAAGTAATTATGAACTTGTATATGAGAAAGTTGGTCTGAGTTGTCTCGGACCGATTATTTGTTTTGATCTCTTTTGTTATCGTTATTTCACTTGAAATTAGGGTCTTCCCCGAAATTTTGTGAATGTTGCATTGTAACTTGACATTATCAGTATATTTTGAGGGCGGATAAGGTAGTGTGATATTGTTCAAATCAGAGTACGCTTGGACACGATCCGAGCAGACACAATGCTGTGCGGGGAGGGGTTATACAATATGCCCGCTTACAACCTTATCTGTTAGTTTTCTATAGCACATACAACTTTTATTTCATGTAAATGGACATGAAATAAAAGTTGTATAACGTATTGTAAACGAATTTGGTTATTGTATTATAAATTGATGTAATACATCGAGGGACTTAGTTACTGATTCGATTTTTGTAGAAGAGTGGATGGTTTTTCCTAACTAACCCATATAATAGTAATCCCAAACCGCTCCATATTATGTGTTACGCATTAATTTCAATCATCTCTGCGTTTAATATTGCTTACAAATATTTTTTACTGCATTGGAAATCTAAAAAGATCGAAATCTTATTGACCATTCGTTCAATCTTCCTTATTTCCTCGTCCTAGTGTGTTTTGGTGGTCTTCCATTGCTTGCTGTCCAGTGCAATAAATTGCCAGGTCCCTCTACAGATCTTCTTCATTTACAACCCGGTGTGTTGGTGGTCTTCCATTGCTTGCTGTCTAGTGCAATAAATTGCCAGGTCTCTCTACAGATCTTCTTTATTTACAACCCGGTGTGTTGGTGGTCTTCCATTGCTTGCTGTCTAGTGGAATAAATTGCCAGGTCTCTCTACAGATCTTCTTTATTTACAACCCGGTGTGTTGGTGGTCTTCCATTGCTTGCTGTCCAGTGCAATAAATTGCCAGGTCCCTCTACAGATCTTCTTCATTTACAACCCGGTGTGTTGGTGGTCTTCCATTGCTTGCTGTCTAGTGCAATAAATTGCCAGGTCTCTCTACAGATCTTCTTTATTTACAACCCGGTGTGTTGGTGGTCTTCCATTGCTTGCTGTCTAGTGGAATAAATTGCCAGGTCTCTCTACAGATCTTCTTTATTTACAACCCGGTGTGTTGGTGGTCTTCCATTGCTTGCCGTCTAGTGCAATAAATTGCCAGGTCTCTCTACAGATCTTCTTTATTTACAACCCGGTGTGTTGGTGGTCTTCCATTGCTTGCCGTCTAGTGCAATAAATTGCCAGGTCTCTCTACAGATCTTCTTTATTTACAACCCGGTGTGTTGGTGGTCTTCCATTGCTTGCTGTCCAGTGCAATAAATTGCCAGGTCCCTCTACAGATCTTCTTCATTTACAACCCGGTGTGTTGGTGGTCTTCCATTGCTTGCTGTCTAGTGCAATAAATTGCCAGGTCTCTCTACAGATCTTCTTTATTTACAACCCGGTGTGTTGGTGGTCTTCCATTGCTTGCTGTCTAGTGGAATAAATTGCCAGGTCTCTCTACAGATCTTCTTTATTTACAACCCGGTGTGTTGGTGGTCTTCCATTGCTTGCCGTCTAGTGCAATAAATTGCCAGGTCTCTCTACAGATCTTCGTTATTTACAACCCGGTGTTTTGGTGGTCTTCCATTGCTTGCTGTCTAGTGCAATAAATTGCCAGGTCTCTCTACAGATCTTCTTTATTTACAACCCGGTGTGTTGGTGGTCTTCCATTGCTTGCTGTCTAGTGCAATAAATTGCCAGGTCTCTCTACAGATCTTCTTTATTTACAACCCGGTGTGTTGGTGGTCTTCCATTGCTTGCTGTCTAGTGCAATAAATTGCCAGGTCTCTCTACAGATCTTCTTTATTTACAACCCGGTGTGTTGGTGGTCTTCCATTGCTTGCTGTCTAGTGCAATAAATTGCCAGGTCTCTCTACAGATCTTCTTTATTTACAACCCGGTGTGTTGGTGGTCTTCCATTGCTTGCCGTCTAGTGCAATAAATTGCCAGGTCTCTCTACAGATCTTCGTTATTTACAACCCGGTGTTTTGGTGGTCTTCCATTGCTTGCTGTCTAGTGCAATAAATTGCCAGGTCTCTCTACAGATCTTCTTTATTTACAACCCGGTGTGTTGGTGGTCTTCCATTGCTTGCTGTCTAGTGCAATAAATTGCCAGGTCTCTCTACAGATCTTCTTTATTTACAACCCGGTGTGTTGGTGGTCTTCCATTGCTTGCTGTCTAGTGCAATAAATTGCCAGGTCTCTCTACAGATCTTCTTTATTTACAACCCGGTGTTTTGGTGGTCTTCCACTGCTTGCTGTCTAGTGCAATAAATTGCCAGGTCTCTCTACAGATCTTCTTTATTTACAACCCGGTGTTTTGGTGGTCTTCCACTGCTTGCTGTCTAGTGCAATAAATTGCCAGGTCTCTCTACAGATCTTCTTTATTTACAACCCGGTGTGTTGGTGGTCTTCCATTGCTTGCTGTCTAGTGCAATAAATTGCCAGGTCTCTCTACAGATCTTCTTTATTTACAACCCGGTGTGTTGGTGGTCTTCCATTGCTTGCTGTCTAGTGCAATAAATTGCCAGGTCTCTCTACAGATCTTCTTTATTTACAACCCGGTGTGTTGGTGGTCTTCCGTTGCTTGCTGTCTAGTACAACACAGGTCTCTCCTTCATAGATCTTCCTGGGTCGTAACAGTTGGTTGGTGGTCTTCCATTGCTCACTGTTTAGAGCAGTGTTTCCCAAGCTTTTTTAGTCCGCGGCTCACTATAAAAAAAAGTTGATAGCTGCGGCTCACCTAAACATATGCAGGGCCGCCGTGACCCCATGTCGATAGGTCTACTGGGTCCCCTCACCCATTCACCGGGGGGTCCAGGGGCCCTCTCCCGGTAATTTAGAAAATTACATGACTGAAACAGTGGCGTATCCAGCTAGGTCTGGGGGGGGGGGGGGCACATTCTAAGTCAGTTTGTCAGTTTAGATTGGGATGGTATTCGTAGTGGTAACAAGAAAAGGGAACTACTTATTCAACAAAGAAGCTGAGATGTACAACTAATAATAAAAAAAAATCTTCGTACCCATCAAGTAACAACAGCTGTTTTAGAACGTATTCGTTAGAAAATGTATATGCTGATGCTTACTGCAGTACAATATCTTACTGTAAGTCATGGGCGTCGTCTGCAGTTTGTTATTGGGGGAGACTTAAGGCGGGGGGCCCTCCTCCGGAAAATTTTGAAAATATGACCTCAAATCAGCGCTTTTATGCATTTCTGAGGTGAAATTCAATATATGAGGTAAATGTAATAAAATCGGCGGTATTTTTTTTTTTTTTTTAATCTATTGGGTTTGGGGGGGGGGGGGGGGGCACGTACCCCCTGTGTCCTCTGGATACGCCACTGGACTGGAAATCGATTTTTCCTCAATTTGGCTTTTACCATCATAAAAAATTTACCATGGTTTTTATGGAAACGTATATTATACAAGGTACATATTCAGGTGAACATAATGTCACCTATACATCGAGAGTTCAACATCGATATGTAGCTATAGATATGCCAATCCGTGTTCCCATTACGTTTCATTCGCAACAAACATTGGATGGAATTGTATTATTCAGCGTCTATTGATTTACAAGATAATAAATTTGAACAGACGAGATGTTAGAATCTAGATCGTATAGCTAGTGTCGGATGCTTGTCTCGCAGATAGAGACGTATGTTGGGACGACGCGACGGTTCAGTCACCCTATGTTCAGCAAACTATATTTATCGTCCACTCTGAGGTTTTGGGGTCGGTCATCGTCACCTCGCGTGTCGCATCCCTACGTCGCAACACCCTCACTTGTTGTCGCTTGTTCTTCTTTTCATTTCATTTTATAACTCTCATTATTCTATTTATTATTTCTTTTATGGTTGGGGAGAAAAATCAGTTCTTTTCTATTTGATAAGTAGAACCTCGCTTACACGAACCTCAATAACACGACAACCTCAATTACAAGTGCAATTTTCTAATCCCCTTGAGATTGCCATAACACATAATGTTAAATTAACCTCTATAACGCCACTATTATTATTATTCAAACCACCTCTATAACACGGATTTTTTTCCAAATCACAACATAACTCAGAACCTCTATAACAAGTTGTTTTGAGAAGTCAACCTCTATAACGCCTTGAACAAGTCTAGACTTGAAAATCCAGCCTATTAACCTCGATAACACGACTGAATGCCAAAATAACCTTGATAACACGACCCTCAACAAAAAGAGCACCTCGATAACAAGACTGTTTCCCTAATCCCCTTGAGACACTTCTTATCGAGGTTCTACTGTAGTAATATAATGAGCAGGATGTATTAAAAAATCTCTCCAGGAGTAAAAAAAATCTGAATTATTTAGAATCCGAATTCGGGGTGTTCATATGAAAATATCCTTAAAACTGCTAGTTTGATTTTAATGTAATTTGGATGGTAGGTCATAATTAGCTCATTGTTGGTCCCATATAAGATTCAACCTTCTGCGCCTATTTGCTTCTCTTCAACATGCGCACAAACATACATTTATTTACACTTATAGCTTCAAAAGTACTTATCTAATTTTTATGAAACTTTTATAGTTTATCGAAAGTAACTCGCAGATAGCCCCAGATTAATTTGAACCGTCTGCGCTCTTTAATTGTAGCTAAATTGATACTTTAATTTATGTAAAAATGAAAACAACAAACGGATTAAAAAATTAGACAATAATGGCTTGTAAAAGCATAAAATCAATACGCAAAAAAGCACGCATTAGGAAGCTATGTGCGTCACAGCTATTGGCAGTCTATTTTTTACATGAATTTAAGTATCAAGTTAGCAAAATTTTGAAACGCAGACGGTTGAAATTAACCTTGTCTCCAAGCTACTTTCGACAAACCGTACAAATTTGATAAAAATCAGATAAGTGCTTTTGATGATATTGGTGTAAATAAATGTATATTTGTTTGCATGTGGAAGAGAAACAAATAAGCGCAGAAGGTTGAAACTTATATGGGACCAACAATGAGCTAATTATGACCTACTATACAAATTATATTAAAATCGGACGAGTAGTTTTTAAGATATGTTGGTTCGCAAAAATTGAGTGACAGATCGACAGACAGACACCGAACCAAAAATGTTCCCTGATGTCTAAAACGGGATTTCTGTTTGGAATTTTTGAAATCTAAGTTATACAATTTTTTCGTGCTTCAGAACGATCACAGCTTCTGTTACCTTCGGTAAGCTCGGAAGCAATAAAACAAGCACATAACAAAAGTGATTTTAATGAAATGAACAATGCAATATAATGTTACTCTAATTCTACTAAATTTCTGTTTTACTGATAAATCTATTTGCAAGCACTTAATTATTATTACCAGATATAAAAACCAACATTGCTTAATTACCTGAGTGGGAGGGAAGACAATTAAAATTACAGACTGATAAGCTGTTATCAACATTTATTTATATACTCAAGTATACGCAAATAACTCTAAAGTGGATAAATTCGACAACGCGGCAGACAGAGAAAACAAATACAAATATTTAATTTAAATATTACGCTGATTTGAACTAAGAATGTTGTACTTGTATATCATCGCTTCGCTTTGGTTGCGAGTGAATTCACAATTTATTTCCTGTATTATAGAAAATTCTGTATATTTCTTAATTAAAATTAAAATTCAAATAATTAATTCAAGTAATTTCTTTAATTCATCTTTGAAATCAAACAATTTAGTCGTATTAAAAAAAACGGGGGAAGCAATTAAACAATAGTGGCTTGTAAAAGCATAAAATCAATACAATACATGCTAAGATGCGAGGAAGCTATGTGCCACACCAATTGGCAGTCTATTTTTTATTGAAATACACTATATTTTCTTAATTATAAATGTGCGCCATTATTCCGGATGCTATAGAGATCATTATAACGAAAATTGTCGATAAGGAATTTTGAACAATACAATACTAAATAAGCACTTCTTTAGACTGTTACTCCCCTTATAAAAACAGAAGTGTGATATTCCTTTGTCCCAAAGTACATTGGATTAAACATCCCTTTGTCTTAATAGCTATTTAGTAAAAGTAATTTATATTCTAAAACAAAATTGAGGGGAGTAATAATCTAAAAAAGTACCACTAAATTTAATTATAGGATAGCATGGATCAGACAAAAGTGAAAAACTAAGTTTTGGATTTACCGACGATGATTGGTCCATAGTTTGTCAATGGTCGATCCACGATCCAAAACACGTGAAAAGAAAATACAACGACATAATGATAAAATAGAGCAGGAGACGTGATTTTAACTTGTGAATAAATGAACATTTTAAAACCCTATTTACTCGGTGATAGTTACAGCCATGACAGTAACTATCGCTTCAACTGTCACCGTGATAAATTATATCTTGACAGAACTGTCAACTATCACATTATCTAGTTTGACTATATAGTTTAGTGTACTACACAACGTGATTGATACTGTTGCAATAGAACTATTAACTAACGAGACAGTTAAGTATACACTATCACAGTAGTGGGAGTGAGAGTACTCTCGTGACACACACATGAAGTTAACAATATTGAAACTCGGTCCCTGACATCTCAGACTAAAGGCGGAAATACACATGCTAGTAGAAATGCATGCCAGTGGCGAGTTACTAGCACGTTAGTAGCTGGCATGCTGCAGACGCTGTGTACATTTGCCAGTGAAACAGCATGCTAGTATCATCCGGATGAAAGGTCTTGTGCGAGCTACTAGCACATGAAAATACACATTCCAGTCACAGTTCTAGTTTTGAAACAGGCAATCGTTTCTTGCCTTCTTTTAGCCGGAATAAATAATTGTATTTGATTTAATTAATTTTGATATTTTTATTAATTGTTTCAATGTACCTTATGAATGTATCGGTGCGGAATGAAATTAACCAGACTGTTCTGTTACTTGCAAAAACTGTGTTTTAAAACATTTGAAAAATAATAAAAAGACACGAAGAGTGTGGGTAAAGATTGGATAGTTAAAAGGGAATTAGGTACATGGTGGAGCGAGTCAGTGTCTACTAAATGAAATGCGGTTCGGGGACGTCAATGGTTTTAGGATTTTGATAGTTTTATTAATTGTTTCAATGTACCTTATGAATGTATCGGTGCGGAATGAAATTAACCAGATTGTTCAGTTACTTGCAAAGAACTGTGTTTTAAAACATTTGAAAAGTAATAAAAAGACACGAAGAGTGTGGGTAAGGATTGGATAGTTAGAAGGGAATTAGTTACATGGAGCGAGTCAGTGCCTACTAAATGAAATGCGGTTCGGGGGCGTCAATGGTTTTAGGAATCAATTGCGAATGCTTCCGGAGAAAGTAGATAAGTTGTTGTCAGATACGCGAAAGGAAGGAACGCAACTGAAGACTGAAGGGCTAAAGGGAGACTCGTGCTAGCTACTAGCAACCTTGCGCTGGCAGGCCTGTTTACACATGCCTTATCAGTTCCCCCTCCCCTCGACTTGTACCACTGGCAAGACAAAAATCAAACCTCGTGCGATTTACTCGCATGCTATTTGATGTATACACTTGCTTTTTACTCGCATGCTAGTTGATGTATTCACATGCCAGTAGCTCTCTTCTGCGAGCTTATGTTTTTGTGCGAGTAACTAGCATGTGTATTTCCGCCTTTACGTTACAGACAAATTCACCTTCTTACATATCTAACGTTTTTAAATTTTCAATTAATTGCACACACCTAAAAACTAAATAATATCGCAATATACAACTTTCTTTATCTTCGCTTTTGACTTGCTCGTATGTCGGCGCTAAAAACAAAATTATATCGCATATCGCAATGTACAAGTATCGTTTTACTTGGACGTATGTCAATGCCTGATAACACCAGTATTATAAATATAAGCCAGCATAATATAGTAAATTATATATTATACGTGTACTTAAAGAATTCAACTTACAATTCAAATAGATGAGTTCTTAAAAGTTATCTTTACCTTTTACATTTTAAAAAAACAACTTAAAAATACATAGAAAGAAATGTATTTAAACTACGTCTGGTTTAGAGGTAACATTCTCTCAGGGTCTTTTAGTTACTGAACAAACATTTACAGAATGCAATGTAAACATTGTCTCCAGCCTTTCCATTTATGGAATCATACTTACGACTTGAGTTATAAGTACTTATCAGTCGAATGTTAATAAATAAGTTGCAAAAGATTCAGTTGTGTACAACTTATAATTAAGTTGTGTACAACTTATAATTAAGTTGTTTAAACTGTGAGTTGTCGACTTACAGTCGATATATAAAGCATAAACAGACAAATGCATCTGCTAATTTATAAAATAAATAGCAATTGAAATGTTTAGCTGAGACTTACTGTAGTCGCTAATTATTAGCAGTTAATTATATTATAAGCAGGGGCGGATTTAGCATCAAGGTCCTGGCATACCCCTAGGAGCGCGAGAGGGAGTTCTCATCAGGGTTTTTTTTTAATTTCACCATCTTAAAAACACGTTTTTACGGATTTATAAGCCTAAAATTCCCATTTTATTATGTTACAACACACAAATGGAACAATTTTAAGAAATTTAAAAAATTCTAAGACATTTAAGAATGGGGAATAGATTACTGCCTGGCAATTTGAAATTTAAAATAATTTTATATCATAATGAAAATATAAAGATAATTTATTGGAAAAGTTTTACTTACAGTATCTTAGGGGCGTACTAAATAAGTTATTAAGTATAGGTACTATGTTGGGGTGCTCATTTGGGCGTATCAGTGTCGTGTAAGAAAATAATTTATAATTAATAAACACATTATCAAATTTATTAAATTATGAGAGGGGGAAAATCAAGATACGAATTACATACTAATTTAGAAGGGGGGTCCGGGGGCCCTCCCCAGGAACATTTTATAATATGACCTCTCTATAAACAGTATTATAAACAGTGTTTTTATGCATCTCTGAGGTGAACTTTGATTATAATACTTTGTCACCAAATAAATTAAACTTATGGAGTAATTTGATGGCACAAAAGTATGAACACCAAGTATTTTTAAAAGAATTTTAATACCTACTTAAAAATAGTAGGTAATAAATAGTAGTAGGTAGTTAAATAGTAGGTTTGTAAAAAAAATTGTGCACCTACTTAAGCAATCATTATAGATTAAATAAATCATTCAATAGCCATTGTGCAATATTACTTAAAATCTATAATTAACGATGCCATTTAATCAATAGTTATGAAAAACATGTTTTATTAGGGTGGCCATAATATAAGTTTAGTCCAAAACGAGACATTGAATTAGGGGGGGGGGGGGGTGGCGGTCGAGCTATTGCAGCCCTCAGACGAAGGTGGGGGAGTCTGGGGGCCCTAGGAAAATTTATGGAATTTTAAGGAAAAATTTGCAGTTATAAAATTTTTATTTTTATATAAATTTATAAAGTAGGTTTTGGCTACTTGATAGTCATTTAAGATTCTAAATTAGTTGTTCACTGTTCACAGTAACATGGTATCAAAGTGACACACTATGGATCATCAATTATTAATGATAAAATTTATGTAGAAAAATAAAATAAGGTTGGATATTTTAAACATTTTTTAGGTTAAATTCTACATTATATCTCAATCATTGGGGGGGGGGGGGGGGGGGGGCACGCCCCCCAAGGCGATGACGCCCGTGATTTCTTCCCAAAATACAAATACAGTTATCTTACTGAGTAGTTAGTGCAAAATGAAAATGAAGACAAATATTATATTAAATTTAATTTTTAAATGTGTAAAAATCAATTCACACCACCCTTGCCAACGCTACTTTGTAACAAATCTTCAAATTTGAGGGGGGGTCATGACCCCTGTGACCCCCCCTCTAAATCCGCCACTGATTATAAGTTATTAATTATATTATAAGTTATTAATTATATTATAAGTGCTAATTATAGCATTAGTTGATTCTCGCTATTTTGTTTTCTTCTAGAACTTACCATTTTAACCGGACTTAGCAAAACTTTCACCAATTTTACTACGTTTTTATTAGCTTGCTTTCTTGTTTGTTTGTTTGTTTGTCCGGTACAAATCTGGCAATCGATTTCTAACTAACTTCCCGAATAGCTAGACATTTGAAACTTTTAGCATAGTTCAGAACACGATGACAATGCATTATTTTAATACTTTTAGACATCTTTCAGCAGAATTTAATTGGTTTTCAGCAAATTTTGCTGTATAGAAAGTTAGTTGAAAAAAATCCGCTATTTTATTTGTTTTGACATATCCCATAGTATTTACAATCTTCATTTTGACGGGTTTCAAATTTGTGATATTTTATAAAAAAAAAAAGGTTGAACATTGAATGACAGCGAAAAGTAAACAAAGAAATAAATTAATTGACGTGTCACACCCAGGTTTGTTTACACTTGTGTCCTACCTAGGTATAGGTTTAATTTTTCTGCATCTGTACTTCTTTACTTGTACACATTTTTCTTCTCTTACTGTCCATACACAGGGGCATATCAATGGCACGGTTTAGATTCGGTGTTGGTGAGATCCGTTGTACAAAGATTTGTCCTTTTATAGGTTTAAGATCAGCTCTCTAGATGGTTGTCATTTATATGAAGTAAATAAATTTGGAACTATTTTTTTCACCAACATTATATATTATATAACAATAACAATTATATTATCAACATTACATACGATTCAACAGAAAATTTAAAAACTTAGTATATAAAAAGTTCTTTTTATCTTGAAATTATGAAAATATAAAGAGAAAATTTGGTTAAATCAAAGGGTCCTAAAGTCTCCCCCCCCCCCTCTTAACTTTAGAACGGTTTGAGATAAATTAATGAAACTTGGGGGATCTCTACCATGTAAAGGGAAGTTTGTTTTCATGCAATCACCCACTAGGGGCAACCACCCGCTTTGCCTCCAGGTCACTCAACTTCAAAATTTCACATTGGAGTGTTTATTTTTGATACCAGATTTGGATTCTACGGTAACAAATACTAACATTTTACTTCAATTTTTTTTCTATCTCTAATATTTTGCCCCCTTTAGGGGGACCAAGATAGACAAATAATCCTTCCGAAAATAGTAAAAAAAAATAACACCTATTAAAGGGTTTAAAATAAATTAATGTAACTTGGGGGATCTGTACCATGTAAAGGGAAGTGTGTATTCATCCATTCGCGTACTAGGGGCAACCACCCATTTTTCCCCCAGGCGCGGAAATTTTCTATTTTTATAATTTTGCCCCATTTAGGGGTCAAAATATTGGAGATACAAAAAAGATTGAAGTAAAATATTCTTATTTTTCACCGTAGAATCCAAATATGCTCTAAAAATAAAAATACGTGTGGTGTCGCGGGAGACCCGATAGGAACGAAGTTCCTTACATTTTTCATTAAATATAAATTATAAAATCACACTGCTAAGTACGTATACATTGCTAACTACTTAGGTATACATATCGGAGTTAGAAAAGAGACAAAATTAAAAGTAACGAACTGTTTGTACCTAGCAGAGTTAAGGCAAAATAAAATGAAAATCATTTGTATCATTAAAGCAAGCATCTTACTATAAATATATATTAAATATAAGAAAAAAGTTGATCATGATGAGTTTATAGTGAAAGAGTATGTTTGTTAAAATAAGACTGTTTTCTACCTACCCAGCCAATTAATTTGAAATATTATAAAATATATCTCTTCCCTACTCTACAGCTTCTGCTTGAATCTGGTTGAAATTTTACATGATTATATTTTATTTATTTACAAAACAAAGTGACATTTTTGACATATTATATAACAAAAATAATCAAAACAAGGCAAGTAACAGCCTTCCTTAATAACACTTTTTCCCGTCTTTTAAAGCTTACGTTTACGCGAGCGTTGCGCGTGAACGCTTGGGCGGATAACGTTTTCCGACGAACTCAGCCTGGGCATTGTTAAAATGAACATGTGTACCAAATTTCATCAAACTCGGTGAGCTTTTACTCAAGTTATCGTCATCTGTAGATTTCGTGACGAATTTTGCGGGACGGTGATTTTGTGACGGTGATTTTGGTCGTTTTATTAACTCCCGGGCTCCTGAACATGCCATAAGGAACTTCGTTCCAAAAACAAAAATCTGAAATTTTGATGTTGGGTGGCCTGGGGGCAAAGTGGGTAGTTGCCCCTAGTGTGCGATTTCATAAAAACAAACTTCCCTTTACATGGTACGGATCCCCCAAGTTTCGCATTAATTTATCTCAAACCGTTCAAAAGTTAAGACGTATGGAGGGGGGGGGGGGGGAGCTTTTGGACCACCCTGTATATAATCTTGCTTTTTAGTGGCGCTTTGATTTAGCCGATTTTTTTTTCTATTTTCATAAAGTAATAGTTGTTCTGTTTTGTAAACTATAATTTTAAAATTGGAGAAAGTTTTTGCTAGATCCGGTTAATGTGATAAGTTCTAGAAAGAAACATAATAGCTTGTCTGAATAAGCTAATATAGCTTGTTTCTGCTTGGCAGACTAATTTTTTCTAACTGTCTAATCTTTTATAATTGATGAATTATATAAGAAATGATACCTTAAAGAAGGAAATAAACGAAAACTTTTATTTCAGGAATTAAATTTATCCTAGGAAACCCACTTATTAAGTAACATTCGTATAAATGAATTAAATTTTAGAATTATTTATAATAAAAATTGGAGTCGAAACTCTTTTCGAGAATTTCGCTTCATAGCCTACCTTTTAGGGTCCGTAGGCAAAACCAAGGACCCTTATATTTTCCTGCGTGTGTCTGTCCGTCCGTCCGGTCGCCTCCTCTCACGGCCACACCTTTCGTCCGATCACTTTGAAATTTGGCATGCATGTGTTTTATTTTTTTTTCCGACACCGTGAGGAGTATCATAAGAAAGGGTAACTTTGATAGGGAGAGCGTAGGCAAGTTTGAAGTGGGTGTGAAATGTCCCCCCCCCCCCCTCTTCTATCTCGCTTATGTGAAGTGCAAAAGACCTGAAAAAAAATCCTGAACATTCTTCGACCAAAAGTAAAGATTTCGAATTTTATTGACAAAATACGTTTTTTTATAACTATGGTCTTTTCGATGTATTTATATGGTTTTAGTCCGGTTCACTGGCAAAAAATACTTACAGAAGTTAGTTTATGTGTTTTGAGAATATCAGACCCATAGGATAGTTTAATGTAAGCTTTTTAGCATTTTAAAAAACACCATCAATAGGGTACTACTTAAACTATACAGTGTGGCCTACGGACCCTCGCTGTGTGTTGACTAGCACACACTTGACCTGTTTATTTGATAGCTGATTTCAAAAATTCCAAGACAGAAATCTGTTTCAGACATCAGGGAACATTTTTGGTTCCGTGTATGTCTGTCGGTCTGTCGTTCAATTTTTGCGAACCACCATATCTTGAAAACTACATGTCTGTTTTTAATGAAATTTAGGTTTCTTGATGATTTAGATTTTTTTTGGTAGGTCATAATTAGCCATTTGTTGGTCCCATATAAGTTTCAATAAGTTTCAACCTTCTGCGCCTATTTGTTTCTCTTCCACATGTCCAAAAAACATACATTTATTTACACCCATAGCTTCAAAAGTTCTTATCTTTGTATGAAACTTTTATAGTTTATCGAAAGTAACCTGCAGATGGTCCCAGATTAATTTGAACCCTCTGCAATCTTCAACTTTTTGCTAAATTGCTACTTTAATTCATACTAAAAATTAAAAGCAATCTTAATTTTCATTTTTTACTGGTCTTATATTACTTTGCTTTGTAAGTTTCATCGCACATTTCCATTTCGATCGCAACATTTCATCGCACACCTATTACCCCAATTTTGAACCTTTTACCGTCATTCAATCTTCCCCAAATTTTGCACATAGATACAACTAAGGTGAAAAATACAGAAACCAAAAAAACAAAAAATTAAAACAAAATGGCGTCAATTTTATTTGCTTTTTAAGTTTCATCGCACACCTATTACCCCAATTTTGAACCACTTACCGTCATTCAATCTTCCCCAAATTTTGCACATAGATACAAATAAGGTGAAGAATACAGAAACCAAAAAAACAAAATGGCGTCAATTTTATTTGCTTTTTAAGTTTCATCGCACACCTATTACCCCAATTTTGAACCACTTACCGTCATTCAATCTTCCCCAAATTTTGCACATAGATACAACTAAGGTGAAGAATACAGAAACCAAAAAAACAAAATGGCGTCAATTTTATTTGCTTTTTAAGTTTCATCGCACACCTATTACCCCAATTTTGAACCACTTACCGTCATTCAGTCTTCCCCAAATTTTGCACATAGATACAACTAAGGTGAAGAATACAGAAACCAAAAAAACAAAATGGCGTCAATTTTATTTGTTTTTTAAGTTTCATCGATCACCTATTACCCCAATTTTGAACCACTTACCGTCATTCAATCTTCCCCAAATTTTGCACATAGATACAACTAAGGTGAAGAATACAGAAACCAAAAAAACAAAATGGCGTCAATTTTATTTGCTTTTTAAGTTTCATCGCACACCTATTACCCCAATTTTGAACCACTTACCGTCATTCAATCTTCCCCAAATTTTGCACATAGATACAACTAAGGTGAAGAATACAGAAACCAAAAAAACAAAATGGCGTCAATTTTATTTGCTTTTTAAGTTTCATCGCACACCTATTACCCCAATTTTGAACCACTTACCGTCATTCAATCTTCCCCAAATTTTGCACATAGATACAACTAAGGCGAAGAATACAGATACCAAAAAAAAAGGTTGAAAATATGACCAGTTTTGAAAAATGGTATTTTTATATTAATTATTTTAAATCAATAAAAGTTGTGATGGGATACGAGGAAGCTATGTGCCACACCATTTTTCAGTCTATTTTTTTTAAAATGCACATAATTGGATTCAGGAAACCTCAAAAAATTGAAATCAAATTGAAAATTTCTAAATCGAATTTTAAAGCTATGAGGATACTTACTCTCTCCAAATACCATAACTATATGAATATGAAACAATGAAAAACATAAAATTCGCTCGTAGCCCTAAGAAGAAAAGTCCTGAATTTATATATTTAAAGCGTGGCCAAAAAAAAACACCTAAAGATTCATATGGTATAATTTAAGGTTGCCTTTTTCTGTCGAAATTCGAAAGCTTCACCGCTTACGTGTGGTATTATACTAATGAAATGCCGGCTTGGGGTCAGACCATACTAGACTACTCTACGTTCTACCTAAACGAAACGGTATAGACAGGCATTTCAAAAGAGTGGGGATAGATGAATCCCACCCTACATCCACGTGGACTACACGTGATCGCCAACACATACACACACTTAACATATATAACATATATATAAATAGGAGGGGTCACTAACACTATGACACGGACATTTCTTTTCTTATAACTATAATGTCTATTTACAGACACTCAACACAACTACGTCCATGTGAATCACAGATAAAAAAAAACAGAACTTTAAATCTAACAATAGACATTCTATTTTTCCAGTTATTTTTAGAATATCTTTATGTTTAGTATTAGGGGAGTAATAATATACACATTTACGAATACATATTATTATATTGTATAAAAAAACAGACAACATAGTTTTTCTTTGAAGATAACAAATTCTTTAAATAAGATACAATATCTGTCAAAGATAAAGAATTATAGAAATAATTTATGATTTTTTGTTTTTTGACCTGGTAAAAAACAGTAATAGATCAAGTATTGTAATTTATTGACAATAATTTTTCACAATCGACATTTGCAAAAAAGGGCTAAATAAAATTAGTCAACCAATTGAAAAATTTAAAAACCAGATGTTTTTAAAATTTCAAGTATTTTTCTAGTTAGTGTAATAAAGGAATAGAACATGGTAGATAAGACTGCGGCCAGAACAACTGATAACAATATTTCTACTAAAGTTGATAAGAATTTATCGATAAATATTATAATCCCTGTAGATCATTTTGTATCTAGACATTTATAGATATTATTTTTTTTTATTTTAATCTAGAACGAAAGTAAAATAAAAATGTCTAAATAAAGATTAGTTACCTTTCTAAATCTTTTACACGTGTAGTTTTTTATGTCTACATTTAGAACTATTTATATTATGTAGTGATTCGTTTTTAAAAACAAACATTTTAATGTCAGACATCTTGAAATGGTTGGTTAACGAACTCGTTGGATTTTTGTTGATTTGCCTACGGATCATAAATTATATACAAAATTTGGAACTTCGGGTCTTTTCTGATATCCGCCCCCTCACTCCCACCTTGTGTTTTTTCGCATATACAGGGTTACACCCTTCAACTTTTATGAGGCATCTAGATTTCCCACAACTGTCTAGTGCACAAAAAGCTAAAAAGCCACGCGATTGGTTGATCACCCCATTATTTGTTGATATATATAATAGTTATTTATGCACCTAGGGAGTTAAGTAAGCCATTATTCCCTGAGCGAAAAAGTTGGTTCTTGAGGCGAAGCCGAAGGAACCATGGTCCCTAAATCCAGAGGCGAAGCCGAGGGAATAACTCTAATTAGCTCCCGAGGCGCAGTCGAGGGATATAGTTATCTCAGGGACATATTCTTGTAGTGGGCAGTAGCAAAGTAGCGTTTATTACACGAATACGTACTAGACTGATTATTTTTTCCTTAAATCTGTAATGACATAACAATATCTTCATATCAATGTTTTCGACAAAGGTAGAATTTTTTTTTATATATATATAACAATAAATAATGAGGTGATCCACCTAACTCGTGGTTTTTTTAGCTTTTTGTGTACTATTACTAGACAGATGGGGAAAGTCTAAATACCCCATTAAAGTAACAAGGGTGTCACCCTTCATATGCGAAAAAGCGCCCGGTAGAACTTCTATCAGCGAAGTATACTACTGTACAATGAATAACCTATCGACCTCTTGTAAATCTTAACTTTGTGGAACAATATTTTTAAAAAGCTTCACAATTTTCATGTTACGTTTTATGCATGACGGAAATTTCTTCTGTACTCCAGAACAATCAATATTTATGTTATCATGTTGTACAATGATGATGACATACAATAATGTGTAGAGTGGTTGATCCCGCACGTGCTTCAATAGTATATCGTTGTTAATTTAAAATGACTCTTATCATAAACAATTACGGGCCTGGGTGGCTCGGAGGCTAGAGCGCTCGCCTTGCGATAAGGCAAGTTAAGCAGCTTCGAGCCGGGTCAGAAGGTGACCGCAGCTCTGGGTTCGATTCCCGGACCAGGCCCCCGCTCAATGTCCACCCAGCATTGTTTAAACAAATGGGAAGCTCCACGAAAGAGTGGCGCCACCAGGTTTCGGCCTGGAAACCATGATGCTGACACTCTTGGTTGTAATACAACCATATAAATATCTTCATACTTTCTTTCCATATAGATATCTTTCACGAGTGTGTTCGGTCCCTAACCCGGGTTTGTTCAATGGGCCCACCTAAGTGGCCTGCGGCTCCGGGTGTAAAAGCCCCCCGGAAAAAAAAATCATAAGCAATTTACTAGATCCATGTAATGGTTTCAAAACCCAGAGATTCACACATTTCTATGACACCAGTCTCCTCCGGAGTTTCTAGATTTTATTAGCCTCTTGCTGTGGACCAAAAAGACAATAAAGGCATGGACTTATGCCTCAAAAATAGAGGAAGTGAAAAGTCAGAATTTAAATTGTTTTG
The DNA here is from genome assembly GCA_951217055.1 of Gerris lacustris. Taxonomy (NCBI): domain Eukaryota; kingdom Metazoa; phylum Arthropoda; class Insecta; order Hemiptera; family Gerridae; genus Gerris; species Gerris lacustris. The sequence continues at coordinate 3,924,046 of OX578286.1, read as the reverse complement.
TGACGTGGAGTTTACTGGAAAAGTGGAAATGAAAATGAGAAAACGCGTCAAACCCGTGGAAACCAATAAAGTAAAAGATCTGGTTTTTGGACTTAAATTCTATATGTGCTTAATATTATTTCTATTTTTGATTCTTTAGCGTTTTTAACTTCTTGATCTTTAAACAGAACTAGATTTAAAAAAAATTAATACAATTTATTTAAATATTTTACATGCATAAAAGAAACAATCATCAAACGCACTTTAATAAGTATTATATTTATTATTGATCTAAATTATTTTTAAACAAGAAAAAAGTTTAAAAAGAAAAAAAAAAATCACGTCTGCAAATGCAAATGCAAATTATTTACTACCAAAAGAAAAATTCGAATTATAGCTGTAACGAAAAAATAATTATATACTTACAATCAGAGAAAGAAATAATGAATGGATTTGAAAGTATAACTTCATTGGGGCAAAGAAAAAAATAAATATATGGTACAACTAATTGAGCATTGAGATAAAAAATTTCAAAGTCTTTGAACCCTTATTTTACATTATTTGTAATTTTTAACTGGGAAATAGTTTATAGACAGTAAAAAACACAATTGAAATTTGTACAAATGTAGTTTTAAGGCTAATAGGTTTGTATAAATTAAATTTATAATTTTATTAATAAAAGTAAGTTTTGTGTTTTATTAATAATTGTTATGTGAAGTTCCAGATGATAGCTAAAATAATGATGTTGAACCTTAGGACAATGTGTCTTCATGTATGTTTAAGATGGGCGCGAAAATTTGAAGTGCTCCCAAAATTTTATTTTTTTTAAATTTTGAGGGGGTATCAATCGAAAGCTGCTGAAGAGTAGGATACAAATATATAGTTGCTTTTTTAAATTTTTCATTCTTTATCAAAAGAAGTCAAAATATACCCCAAAAAAACCCCCCTCCCAAAACACTATATAACGGCTGGTCCTAAAATTTCGAAATAATTCATGCTAATACCTAATTGTAGGGCGATGAAAATTACCTGAAGAATGTAATTTATCTTTTCGTTATTACCGATAAAAAACACTGTGACCCCCCGGGGGATCGAACCCGGGACCCTTGAGATCGAAAAAAAAACCTTTTTTCATAACGGGTATGCTTAATCATCTACAAAAAGTACTTGGACGCATGTACTTCCTTGTGATTTTTTTAAAGTTATTGAAATGAAAATCATAAAAATATATTGTATCGCATTTCCAAAATGGCAGTACTTTTACCCCTAAATCAAATAAGAAGTTAGTTAAGAATCAAATAAGCGTGCTTAAGCGAGTTTTTTCTTTAGATGCTAAAGGATAACATGCACACCTTGTTCCTCCAAAATGCAAATTTGTATACAATTTTTGTAAAAAAAAAGAATAATGTAGGAAATATGAATTTTTATGACCGAAGAAACCCGCATTTAGTAGCTTCCTGGCAAGTAAATGATGGGATTTTTATATATTACTTTTGATATATACGTGTAAATATACGACTTCTTGATTCAATAATCGTCTTAGAGACTCTTTCTTTAGCTTCTTACGAGGTGAGATGTTAAAACATCGCTTTAGCATTTCATGCGGAGAAATAATTTGATCATTCTTTTTTTTGTGGAGAGAGCCAGAAGATTTCTTCAAACGTATTCTGACCTGTATTTGCTTTAGATTTGTTTGGCACATGGGAAAGGTAGTTTGTACTTTTTTCTTTCGCCACTGGTACACTGGTACAGGTGTATAGGTAGAAGGGTAGAGCCACTGTCCGGACCGTATCTGGTTGTTTCTAAATATAGACTTGGGTGAGTCTGTAAAGGCTTGGAAGCAGTCTGTTTTCCTTGCAGCATGCACCTTGCAGCCTATACCTTGCAGCGTATACCTTGCAGCGTATACCTTGCAGCCTATATCACCTTGCAGCCAGACTGTTTCTTGCTTGCAGACACAACTTGTTTAAGTACACTTATCTCCGTGACTCAGTCCAGACTTAAGCGCAGGTCGATTGAAATAAAGCGACCGCAGACTGCAGACCTTTCTAAATTTATACTTTGAGCCTTTCACCCTTCTTCCTTCTTTAACTAAATGTTCGTTGAGAGGATTCTTTTAAGCAATTTAAATTTTTTATAGAAAGAACTAAAGAACATTCTAAAAATAGTATTTCCTTACTTTCAAACTCCTCAAAACCATCCTTTTACCATATGTTCGTGGAAAAAGAGTTTTGCTTATAAAGCAAAGTATTTTAAAATTTCAAACTATAAATTTTATTTTTTTCTAACTTTCACAAAAACACGTCAAAAAAAAAAAGTTGAAAACAGAAATAAATCAATATATCTCGAGAACTATTGAGAAATGGGCATAATATGCTTACTCGACATTTTCTGTTGCATTTAACCCATAGAATCAGTCCATTACCAGTATCTTTATGACATTTTATCACGAGTTACTCACTATTATGTACAGCTTCACACATATATATATTATAATATGTGTGTGTATATTTTTTTTATTATAGAATATTACTGTGCTAATAATTATGACAATTAGAGAAGATCATGCTAATTAAGGAACATATATCTGAACACGCGGATATTCCTGTATTGATAAAGAACAGATTAATTATAAATGAAATATATATTTAGATGATGTTAGTTGTATTTCCTCATTATTCAGATATAATGCTGCACTATTTATTGCATGGCTCATATATTATACTACAAAAAAACCTAATGATTTCAGACGGAAAATCATTATACCTCGTATCAATTTATTTGTATATCATCAATATATATTTACTAAAAATATATATGATATTCATTATTTGTTGTACATTGAATTAAGCCGTTTTCTCGGTCAAAAAAAAAAATAGTTTCTAAAGGGGCTTGTAAACTAGCAACATTTTGCAACTATATGTGTGGCTATGTGAATAATGGCCGGACTACATTGGGTCCGGGGGCCCTTCCCCGGAATGTTTTGAAAATATGACCTCTCAAAATAGCGCTTTTATGCATTTCTGAGGTGAAATTGAATATGAGGTGAAAGTAAAAAAATATGTATTAAAACAAAATACGGCGGTATTTTTTGGAACCAAGTTCCTTATGGCATACGTTCTGGAGCCCGGGAGTGAATCCGAAAAACATGACTAAAATCACCGTCACAAATCTACAGAGGACGATAACTTGAGTATAAGTTCACCGAGTTAGATAAAATTTGGTACACATGTTCATTTTACCAATGCCCAGGCTGAGTTCGTCGGAAAACGTTATCCGCCCAAGCGTTCACACACAACGCTCGCGTAAACATAAGCTTTAAAAGACGGGAAAAAGTGTTATTAAGGAAGCCTGTTACTTGAATTGTTTTGATTATTTTGGCTATATATGTCAAAAATGTCACTTTGTTTTGTAAATAAATAAAATATAATCATGTAAAATTTCACCCTAATACAAGCAGAAGCTGTAGAGTAGGGAAGAGATATATTTTATAATATTTTAAATTAATTGGCCGGGTAGGTAGAAAACAGTCCTATTTCAATCCAAACTCCTTTAACAAACATACTCTTTCACTATAAACTCATCATGATCAACTTTTTTCTTATATTTAATATATATTTATAGTAAGACGCTTGCTTTAATTATACAAATAATGATTTTCTTTTAATTTTGCCTTAACTCTGCCAGGTACAAACAGTTCGTTACTTTTAATTTTGTCTCTTTTCTAACTCCGCCATGTATAAGTAGTTAGCAATGTATACGTACTTAGCAGTGTGATTTTATAATTTATATTTAATGAAAAATGTAAGGAACTTCGTTCCTACCGGGTGTCCCGCGACACCACACGTATTTTTTTTTTACTCTATTGGGTCTTGGGGGGGGGGGGGGGGGGGTGGAGGGGCACTGGATACGCCACTGATAGAACATTTACTCAAAACACGGAGCGTTTTAAAACAAAACAAAGAAATATTTAAAAACAGCTGATTGCGAGTCATATTTGTAATAAACAGTGTTGCCAACTTAAATCTTTCGTAAAATCCGTTTAAACGCAGTTCTTTTACTAGAATTAAGTTGGCTGCACTTAATTTACAGGGAGTTATGACATAACTCCCTGCTATAACTCCCCTTTGCACGGCCAGGCAGTTAAAACAATTAACACCCTAAAAACCAGGCAGTTAAGTTAACTTCTTCTCTCGCCTGGAGGTAAAAATGATAAGAACCACATCTGTTGTAATGTTAACTAGCTATAATAATGTTGATCTAATTATTTAAATGTTGTTTGGTCGATTATTAAGTTAAACATTATACTGAAGATTTGAGTTGTACCGGGAAAGGAAATGTAAGATTTATTGAGCGAGTTCTTTTACCATTCTTGTACGTCCGCCTACTTGTTCTTTATCCTTTATCTATATTTAAATTTATGCGATAGTCCAACAAACATGAGGAGAAAGAGAATAGATTTCTTTGAATTTAATTTTTTTAATTTATTTTTCTTAGGGTTCTAGTATAGATATTTATTAACAAGAAAATGCAGTCTGGTGAGAGACCCAATTCAATGACCATGTGGGAAGTGTTTTTTTCTTCAAGTCCGTCTGTGTACTTACGACTTTGAAGTAGTATAACTTGATTTCATAAATGCTTTTTACTCTAGTATTTTTTTATACTAGAACAACATCTGTTCTAAATTTAACTCTGCAATTTCCTAGACAGACGACTAATTTTAACTGATTTTTGTCTATTCTTTACTTTCCCATATAAAGAGAAATTATTGTGAAAATTCACACGTTTTAAAGGTCCCCTGAGTCCAAAAAAGTGTTTTTAGGGTCCGTAGGCAAAACCAAGGACCCTTATATTTTCCTGCGTGTGTCTGTTCGTCCGTCCGGTCACCTGCTCTCACGGCTACACCTTTCGTCCGATTACTTTGAAATTTGGCATGTATGTGTCTTGTACCTACCCACATATTTTAAAAATATAGCGACTTAAAAAAAAATATTTTTCAAAATAATTAGGGTAAAAAGCTTAAGGGTTAAACATTTTTTTTTTTTCGACACCGTGAGGGGTATCATATGAAAGGGTAAGTCGAGCTGATTACAAAAATATATAATTCTTTGGTTATAACTTTGACAGGGCGAGTGTAGGCAAGTTTGAAGTGGGTGTAAAACGTGTCCCCCCCCCCCTTTATCTCGCTTATGTGAAGTGCAAAAAATCTGAAAAAATTCTTGAACATTCTTCGACCAAAAGTAAAGATACCACTTTTTTGGAAATTTTGAAAAAAATATTATTTTATTTTTTATTGACAAAATAAGTTTTATTATAATTATGTTATCAGAAGTTTGTTTATGTGTTTTGAGAATATCAGACCCCTAGGATAGTTCAAAGTAAGCTTTTTAGCATTTAAAAAAAAAAACACTGTTTATACACTTTACAGTTAAACACTATACAGTGTGGCCTACGGACCCTCGCTGTGTGCTGACTAGCACACACTTGACCTGTTTATTTAAAAATATTTCTGTCTATGCTAACGCCTGGAGCCTAAACTATTCGAACAATTTTGTCGAAATTTGGCATACATTTTCAAACAAAATCGCTGCGGTCTGCTGGGCCATAGAAAAAAATATGAATAGAAATTTAATCTGTTATTCCATTATGGCGGATAAATCATGATTTAACTCTTCAATTTCCTAGTTAGACGATTATAGTTTTAACTGATTTCGGCTTTTTTAATTTCTCATATAAAGAGAAAGTATTGTGATGGGGCAAAAATTTGATTGTGATTTTTGATGGAATTACACGTTTTGAGGTAAGTCCAAAAAAGTGGTTTTTACAAAATGTCCGTCTGTCGTCTGTATACGAGCGCCTGGAGGCTAAACTACTGGGCTGATTGTGACGAAATTTGGCATACATGTTCAGGCAAAATGTGCTGTCTGCTGGGCCATAGAAAAAAAGAAGAATTGCAAATATTATGGCGGAAAATTCATGCCATGTGACTTTTTTTTTTTTTTAATTTTGAGTGGTGTATCACATGAAAGGCATTTAAGTGTAGGTTACAAAAAATATATAACATTTGTGTAAATTGTTTAATTTTTCCATGCCATTTTGTCAAGAAACATCAATATTTTGTGTGCCCTCCCCCCCCCCCCCCCCCTTAATTACTTTTATTAACTAATTTTATGTTCACGATACCAACGAAACCCTTTTTACGTGAGACTTCACGTACAACTAGTTTATTTCTTACATATACCTACTACGGATGTAAGAAAGTAGGTTTGCCACAGTGTTCTGCAATTTGATCTATTGTAAATACATAGTATTATTTTATTATAGATGTAAGATCAATAAATGGCTTATTTATTTATTTATTTATTTATAAGAAAGTAAAAGAGAAACTAATTTATAATAACGCTCAGAAAGGAAAGAAAATAAAATTGTATATTGTAGCCATTGGCAAAAGAAAAAAAAGGAAAAATAGAAAATTTATGGTAAATAGAAAGGTTACTTTATTTTTTTAGATTTTTTTTTTTTTTTTTTTTTTTAAAGCGTAGATTTCATCTGATTCATATACAGAGAAATAATAAAAAAGTTAAAAATAAAGTTTTACATTATTATTTAATCAATTAAGTAAACATCTGTTTGAAAACTAACATAAATATAAATATCAAAGTCGTGAATGAAGAATAAAAAATAGTAAATCAGTAAACATTTAGAAAACCGTTCAAATCTGAACTATTGACTTGAACGGATACAACTCTAGATCAACATCTCAATGTACTTTACGACTCTTTCAAATCCTGCGAGGAGAACGGTCGCTCACGATTCACGATTTCCGGCTACCTCGAGGCGCTACGTATGTATACATGTATACATATATATGTATATAACAGTAGTAAACAAGAGAGAAGGAATTAGAGCCAGGAAAATGCGGGTTGGGCTAGATAGACTATTTATGAATTCATTTCAGACTTTTTGAATGGGATAAACTTAAAACCGTATTTGGAAGAAGTTAATTCATAGTTCTATTCTGTTTTCTAGTCTCTATTTATGCTAATTTGATTGTTCCCCATTCACCCCCTTAACTCTTAAATAATAAAAGAAACCTTTGTATTATAAATGGTTTCTTTAAAGGTGGTCTCGAAGAAATACCAGAAAATATTAAAAAGTTCAACAAAATCTTCGGAAATAAGAGAAAAGATTGTAACTTATAATTTATAGTTTTTTTCTTATTTATTTTTGGAAAAAGTTGTTCTTTTATTTTACCTAAATCGTTTACGAATGGTTTTTTTCGTCTCTGCCGCCAGCGTAATGAATAGAATTATTATTTTGAGTCCTCCTGAAGTACCTCGTACTTTTTTATCTTTAACAGAAAAAAGTTTTAGTTTGAATTTATTTAAAAATAAATAATTGCAGGCTACAATTGAGTAGCTGAATTCCAAAAGCAGCTATATCCACTTGAAATTTTTTTTTTTGGCAAAGCACGAAAAACGTCTAGCAATTCACTAAATTGTGTTATCAGGTTAATTTTTTTTTTTTTTTTTAAATCAATGACTAATAATTCATTTAGTGGACAAAAGCCCTATAATCTCAGGCTATTATTTTCTTTTTAATAAACAAAAGATATAATCACATAGCTGGTTTTGTCACAGTTTTTTGTTTATAGCTACTTTTGCAACCAAAACCTCCGCCATGTTGGATTAGTGTGCTGCAGCAAAAGCAGTTATAAACTATTATTTTAACTATTTAAACTATTATTTATTCAGTGTAGCCGCTATAATATTTTTTTCTCTTCTATCATATTATTTTCTGTTTAAAAGAAGATAGAAATGTGTAAAGAAGGATATAGATGATTTTGCAGCCTTACACAGAGTAACTGTATAATGTTTACATAGGATATAGCTGTTTTTGGATCAGTTATGGATATAGCTCTTTTTGAATCCGAGTACAGTAGGGATATAGCTGCTTTTGTAACCGCACTCATATTTCAATCTAGATTTTAATAGGTTTATAATTTGTTTGGAACTGTTTGACTGCAGAACCTTGTAGAGCTTTAAAAAACAAATCCAGGGGTACCAATATCTCATTTCTTCATTTTTTTTTGGATATAGCTGCTTTTGGAATTCGGCTACTCAATTGTCCTTAAGCCTCGTTTACCCGGTGATAGTTCTCCCACGATACAACTGTCATGTCAGTCATCGTTATAGAACTATCGCGGACAGTGGCGCACCCAGGATTTATTTTTGGGAGGGGCACAGATTTAAAAAAAAAATAAGGGGAGGATGTAATGTGGGCTTAGCATAATCACAGACAATTAACCAGTCTGGTTTTCTTTGTTCTTAAATTACTTCATATCAAGGGCGGATCCAGCCAATTTTAAAGGGGGGGAAATTGTTATAGTTTACGTTACTTGAAAACGTCTTTTTAGCCTATTCTAAGAGCATCTAAAATGTATTATATATACAAATAAATTTAAGTTTTTTATGAACGGGACATGAAGACCGGGGTATTTTATTTAAACAAAATTATATACATACTAATAATATTTTATTATTAAAAGTTGTACATTATATAATAGATTAATGTTTTATTTTAGTAGCCAGAAAAATAAATTGGTACATTTTAAAAATATTTTAGTTATGTAAATTAACAAAAAATAAAAAAATAATAATATAAATAATAATATAAATAAAAAATATAGTTTTAAGTTTAACAGAAATTAGCTGATAGTATTAGGTTAAAAATAAACATAGTAGGGTATATTATATAATAGTCCAGTCAATAATACAGAAAATAGTCTTCCTTGCGAAAGGTCGGGTATCTGCAATTTTTAAAATCTTATTCTACAATTAAACCCGTTTCCAAATTCATTAATATTAATTATTCGATAATAAAAACTATTCTAATGACTGCTACAAACTATTTGAATTAAATTTAATTAATTTATTAAAGTAAAACTTTAGATTAAACTAAAAACCCTTAAAACAAGAAAATTTTAATTACAAACTTGATTTAAAAATGTTATATTGTAACCTTTCATTCAAAATAAACAATGGATAATAGTCGGAAAGAAATTCGTCCCACTAAAAAGTTCTGACCATGCGCAGTCGTAATTTTATGCAGATTTTTCCAAGTTCAATAGACGACACTTTTTTACCCAGGAGCTCCATCCCTATTTTATAGATCCTTAACCTAAACGGATTGATAACTTAACTTACTTCTATTCTTTTCTTCATCTTCTTTTTAAACGCCAAAAGAAAAAAAAGTCTGGCTAAACTAGGTATATAATTACTTATTTATTTTTTTTTTTTTTAATATCACAACACTATTACTTTAAAACGTGCTGCGGAATTGCATACTTAAATTTTAGGCCTGGCTTTGGGGGGGGGGGGGGGGGGGCCGTGCCCCCCCTGGGTGTTCCACTGATCGCGGAACTGTACAGTCTCGAATTAGACATTTTTATTTGTTATGAAACTATAGTTTTGTACAAATAGAGTTGCTTACATAAATCTTAATATATAAAAGCATTAATATTAAATTATATAAATAAATATTTTAATACATAACATCAAATATAACGTGATATAAATAAATAACTAAAACTAACAAAGAAATATTATTTGGACACAAACGCTTGTAATTAGTAACGTCTTATATTATTAACATTTAAATTTAACTTAGGGTCCAATTATCCTGTAATGCTGCTTATCTCGGCCTGGCACTCACACAGGTATATAGTGTGTATTCTTATCTTTTGTTTTGTTTTCTTATCTATAGCAAAAAAAAAAAAATGCGTTTATGTTTTGTGTATTTAGAGTTTTGTTTCTTATTATTGTTGTTATTATTGATTCTGATATATTGATTTACCGTTATTTGTAGCATGTTAACTTTGGTTAAACATCGGTGTCCTATGTGATGAGTCTAAATATGATTTTCTTTAAAATTTGGCGAAGCACCGACAGATAATCCGGGTTACATTAGTCCTAATGAGGTAAGACGGCCATTTTTTTTTTTTTTTTTTTTCAAAATTAATGTTTATCCGACCTGTAGTCATGGACAGACCTAATCTTTTAGTTAATAGGGAAGTTTAGGTACAACAAAAAATCAAACTCAATTTTTACAATCGACGGTGAAAACCGTGCCTTAAAAATTGAAATTTCTACATTTTTGTTATCTATTTTAGATGCATTTTAAGTCAGTTTTGCTCAAAAACTTGGTTTTGAAATGGCGCAGTGAAAATTTAAGTTTGAAGTCCTTGGATGCTCTCGACTGAACACTGACACAATGAATTCTAAGACTACCGACCTCGCCTCGCCTTGACATCGTTTCACACTAACAAACCGTTTAGATAAAACTTCATCTCGGGGCTTAGCTCTGTCAAGGACGTACTCACAGACAGACCGACGTACTTACCTCTCGGCTTGGGCTCCCAATACACTTCCCTTTTACTTCCTGCTTCAATTCCACTTACTTACTTAACTACCGTCCTCTATATACTTAATTATATACATTATCCTCTATACTTTTACTTAACTACATTCTATTCAGTATCCTCTTTACATTATCCTCTATACTTTTACTTGACTACATTCTATTCAGTATCCTCTTTACATTATCCTCTATACTTTTACTTGACTACATTCTATTCAGTATCCTCTTTACATTATCCTCTATACTTTTACTTGACTACATTCTATTCAGTATCCTCTTTACATTATCCTCTATACTTTTACTTGACTACATTCTATTCAGTATCCTCTTTACATTATCCTCTATACTTTTACTTAACTACATTCTATTCAGTATCCTCTTTACATTATCCTCTATACTTTTACTTAACTACATTTTATTCAGTATCCTCTTTACATTATCCTCTATACTTTTACTTGACTACATTCTATTCAGTATCCTCTTTACATTATCCTCTATACTTTTACTTAACTACATTCTATTCAGTATCCTCTTTACATTATCCTCTATACTTTTACTTGACTACATTCTATTCAGTATCCTCTTTACATTATCCTCTATACTTTTACTTGACTACATTCTATTCAGTATCCTCTTTACATTATCCTCTATACTTTTACTTGACTACATTCTATTCAGTATCCTCTTTACATTATCCTCTATACTTTTACTTAACTACATTCTATTCAGTATCCTCTTTACATTATCCTCTATATTTTTACTTAACTACATTCTATTCAGTATCCTCTTTACATTATCCTCTATACTTTTACTTAACTACATTTTATTCAGTATCCTCTTTACATTATCCTCTATACTTTTACTTAAGTACATTCTATTCAGTATCCTCTTTACATTATCCTCTATATTTTTACCTTTTACTTAACTACATTCTATTCAGTATCCTCTTTAGATTATCCTCTAAACTTTTACTTAACTACATTCTATTCAGTATCCTCTTTACAATATCCTCTATACTTTTACTTAACTACATTCTATTCAGTATCCTCTTTACATTATCCTCTATACTTTTACTTAACTACATTCTATTCAGTATCCTCTTTAGATTATCCTCTATACTTTTACTTAACTACATTCTATTCAGTATCCTCTTTACATTATCCTCTATACTTTTACTTAACTACATTCTATTCAGTATCCTCTTTACATTATCCTCTATACTTTTACTTGACTACATTCTATTCAGTATCCTCTTTAGATTATCCTCTATACTTTTACTTAACTACATTCTATTCAGTATCCTCTTTAGATTATCCTCTATACTTTTACTTAACTACATTCTATTCAGTATCCTCTTTACATTATCCTCTATACTTTTACTTAACTACATTCTATTCAGTATCCTCTTTAGATTATCCTCTATACTTTTACTTGACAACATTCTATTCAGTATCCTCTTTAGATTATCCTCTATACTTTTACTTAACTACATTCTATTCAGTATCCTCTTTACATTATCCTCTATACTTTTACTTAACTACATTCTATTCAGTATCCTCTTAAGATTATCCTCTATACTTTTACTTAACTACATTCTATTCAGTATCCTCTTTACAATATCCTCTATACTTTTACTTAACTACATTCTATTCAGTATCCTCTTTACAATATCCTCTATACTTTTACTTAACTACATTCTATTCAGTATCCTCTTTACATTATCCTCTATATTTTTACTTAACTACATTCTATTCAGTATCCTCTTTAGATTATCCTCTATACTTTTACTTAACTACATTCTATTCAGTATCCTCTTTAGATTATCCTCTATACTTTTACTTAACTACATTCTATTCAGTATCCTCTTTACAATATCCTCTATACTTTTACTTAACTACATTCTATTCAGTATCCTCTTTACATTATCCTCTATATTTTTACCTTTTACTTGACTACATTCTATTCAGTATCCTCTTTACATTATCCTCTATACTTTTACTTAACTACATTCTATTCAGTATCCTCTTTACAATATCCTCTATACTTTTACTTAACTACATTCTATTCAGTATCCTCTTTACATTATCCTCTATATTTTTACCTTTTACTTGACTACATTCTATTCAGTATCCTCTTTAGATTATCCTCTATACTTTTACTTAACTACATTCTATTCAGTATCCTCTTTACAATATCCTCTATACTTTTACTTAACTACATTCTATTCAGTATCCTCTTTACATTATCCTCTATATTTTTACTTAACTACATTCTATTCAGTATCCTCTTTACATTATCCTCTATACTTTTACTTAACTACATTCTATTCAGTATCCTCTTTACATTATCCTCTATATTTTTACCTTTTACTTGACTACATTCTATTCAGTATCCTCTTTAGATTATCCTCTATACTTTTACTTAACTACATTCTATTCAGTATCCTCTTTACAATATCCTCTATACTTTTACTTAACTACATTCTATTCAGTATCCTCTTTACATTATCCTCTATACTTTTACTTAACTACATTCTATTCAGTATCCTCTTTACATTATCCTCTATACTTTTACTTAACTACATTCTATTCAGTATCCTCTTTACATTATCCTCTATATTTTTACCTTTTACTTGACTACATTCTATTCAGTATCCTCTTTACATTATCCTCTATACTTTTACTTAACTACATTCTATTCAGTATCCTCTTTACAATATCCTCTATACTTTTACTTAACTACATTCTATTCAGTATCCTCTTTACATTATCCTCTATATTTTTACCTTTTACTTGACTACATTCTATTCAGTATCCTCTTTAGATTATCCTCTATACTTTTACTTAACTACATTCTATTCAGTATCCTCTTTACATTATCCTCTATACTTTTACTTGACTACATTCTATTCAGTATCCTCTTTACATTATCCTCTATACTTTTACTTAACTACATTCTATTCAGTATCCTCTTTACATTATCCTCTATATTTTTACCTTTTACTTGACTACATTCTATTCAGTATCCTCTTTAGATTATCCTCTATACTTTTACTTGACTACATTCTATTCAGTATCCTCTTTAGATTATCCTCTATACTTTTACTTAACTACATTCTATTCAGTATCCTCTTTACATTATCCTCTATATTTTTACCTTTTACTTGACTACATTCTATTCAGTATCCTCTTTAGATTATCCTCTATACTTTTACTTAACTACATACTATTCAGTATCCTCTTGCATGACGCATTTGCAATGCATCATCCACTTTCATCTCTAATAACTCAAATTTCTTAGACCATTTTTCAACAAATAAAGCATTATTTCAGAAATTGGAAATCCATCTTCAATAATATCACAAATGAATTGGTTTACAAATTAAGAAATGTAGATTTTAAACTTTTTTAAATTTTCAAAACTAAAAAGGATATCAATTTTTAATAGGAGCCGGCGCACTTAACTTAACAAAGAGTCGCATTTGCCCACCCCTACTCTATACTCTTCTATATATAAAGTTTATTATGTAAATTTTGTTTCATCAAACAGTTTAATTTACAAGTTGTAATTTCTATTATATTAATTTACTAGCCAAAACTATCGAATAATGGTGATTGGGCGTAGCCAACTAATGGTTTGTTTTCTGAAAACTATTCATAATTAAAAGATAAATTATTTGCGCAACACAAATTGCATTAGTGGATCAAATTAAATATTATACTAGGCATCGCGTGGCTCTATTATTGAAGCGAGCGTAAAGTAATAAATATGTATTGAATATTGAAAAAATAGATAATCGTGAATCATGATGAGTTGATAGATAATGGGTATAGTAGTAGTACAGCGGCTAGTAGTAGGGGAACCACCCTGCATTCTTACTATTCCTCTAACCACACCATCTCCTTTTCAATTATTATAAAATGTATCTCTTTGCTACAACACAACTACTGCATGTATCAAATTAAAATTTTCCATGCCTGTTTCAATTGTGCATTAGATGGTGTATAAGAAGTTTTATTAAAATCGTTACGTTAGAACGTAAGATATCGGTAAAAAGGTTGTTTTCTCTATTATAAACGTTTAGGTCCGCTTTAATAGTTTTAGCGATCTTTATTAATTCATAGCGGTGTCGCTGTTGGTTTTACTAAAAAATGTTATTTGAAAAAAATGTTCGTCTCATCGAATAGGTGATGATAGAATTTTTTCCCGTCCTGAAATTCCAATTTTAAATTTGAAGCTCACGTTTACGCGAGCATTGCGCGCGAACTCTTGGACGGATCACGCTGTCCAACGAACTTAGCCTGAGTATTAGTAAAAGAAAGATGTATACCAAATTTCAACTAAATCGGTCAACTTTTACTCAAGTTATCGTCGGACACGTAAACGTTACACACAGACAGACAGACAGACAGACAGACAGACAGACAGACAGACAGACAGACAAGATGCATATTTCGTTGAATGTAAGAAGCTCGCTTACGCTCGCTTCAATAAATATTTCATATTTTGTCGCCTAGAAACATGGAGAAATTATATAATAAGATCATTGGCCTTCTATATATCAGTGCCAGGGATATTAAATAAATAATATAATATTTATAAATAGACGCCATCGTTTTACTCCACAATTTGACACTGTGCACTTTTTTCAGATAATTCGCTATCTCTAGAAGAAAATTAATTAAGACATTTATTGATTAGAAAGTTTATGAGCCCGAGTAGGAGTGTTTGCATTTCTTAATTTCTTATTATATATTTTTATTATATCGGAGAAAACTATTTTTGTTTTGTCTATTTTCTTATCGTTTCATACCCTATATTGTTATTGGAATAAAATGAGATTTATTTCTGTAACAGTTTACTCAAATAGTGTTTCAGGTTTATATTTCAAATGAAAATATTAAATTATAAATTGAAATAATTATAAATCTGGATAATCAATTCAAGACCTGAAGATGCTCAAGTATGGGCCAAATTTAGTCGATATTATGAATTAAAAGAAAATATTAGTTTTGACATTTTCATGTTTAGGCTATGGAACATAAGTCAAAATCGTTACGTTACTTTTAGCTTTAAAACTCAGAAAAGTATAACAGGGAGTTAAAAAGCTATAGGAGGTGTGTAATCCAGTCTCCAGCTGTTGGGCCTCCCTCCACCGCATGTCATAGGGCCGAAAAGATTTATACGTGTGACAGGGAGTTAGGAAAGTACAGGAGCTTGCCATCAACTCTCAGCCCTCTCGGCCTACCTAGTATGAAGGCATATTAACAATTTGTAGAAGACGGGCCGGCGCCTTTGAATTCAGTATTTTGTAATCAAGCCGCGGCAGTGCCGGTGTGGAGATAAGAATAAAAATTATCTTCCATCTACTTTTATCAATTACTTGAATAAATTACCGATTATATTTCATTTTATGTCGGTAGTTTACGCAGAGTGAAAACATGAAAATGTCTCACTGTCTTGCGGACTCATATGAAAGAAGAATTTTTTTAAACTTTTTTCATCTCTAAATACTGTCTATACTATAAGAAAACGAAAATCCAATTTTGCTTCCGAGCTTACCGAAGGTAACGGAAGCTATGTGATTGTTCTGAAGAAAGAAAACATTTTACGTCTCCGATTTTAAAAATTCCAAGACAGAATTCTGTTTCAGAAATCAATGACAATGTTTGGTTCCGTGTCTGTCTGTCGGTCTGGGTAAAATTTTTGCAAACACATATCTTAAAAACTACACGTCCAATTTTAATGAAATTTGGATGGTAGATCATAATTAGCCCATTGTTGGTCCCATATAAGTTTCAACCTTCTGCTCTTATTTGTTTCTCTTCCACATGCGTACAAACATACATCTATTTACACCTATAGCTTCAAAAGTACTTATCTGATTTGTATGAAACTTTTACAGTTTATCGATAGTAACCAGCATATAGCCCCAGATTAGTTTGAACCGTCGGCGCTCTTTAACTTTTGCTAAATTAACACTTTAATTCATGTAAAAAATTAAAACAATTTTGACAGATTAAAAAACGGGGAATAAATTAAACAAATTAGACAATAATGACTTGTAAAAAATTATAAAACCAATATATTACGTGAATAGTATGCAAGGAAGCTATGTGCCACACCAATTGGGAGTCTATTTTAAAACTTTTTTCATCTCTAAAGACTATCTATAAGAAAACGAAAATACAATTTTGCTTTCGAGCTAACCGAAGGTAACGGAAGCCATGTGATCGTTCTGAAGAATGAAAAAGATTTAGGTGTCTGTCTGTCTGTCGGTCTGTCGTTCAATTTTAACGATCCAACATATCTTAAAAACTACACGTCCAATTTTAATGAAATTTGGATGGTAGGTCATAATTAGCCCATTGTTGGTCTCATATAAGTTTTAATCTTCTGTGCCTTTTTGTTTCTCTTCCACATGCGCACAAACATACATCTATTTACACCTATAGCTTCAAAAGTACTTATCTGATTTGTATGAGACTTTTACAGTTTATCGAAAGCAACCCGCAGATATCCCAAGATTAATTTGAACTGTCTGCGCTCTCTAACTTTTGCTAAATTGATAGTTTAAGTCTTATAAAAAATCAAAAAAATCAGATTTGAACAACAAAGACGGGGGAGGGAAACAATTAAACAAATTAGGCAATAATGGCTTGTAAAAGTATAAAATCAATAAAGTACGTGGAGGGGATGCCAGGAAGCTATGTGCCACATCAATTGGCAGTCTATTTTTTAAATAAGTTTTATTTGCCTATAAAAAAAAAATGTATTTTTAATGAAAAGAGAAAGTTCTTTGTAGAATAGAAACAGAACAGAAATTAGAATAATTTAATACATTTATATATTATAATCATAAAATTTATTCAAATTGAGATACATTTTTGTTAATTGAAATGTATTATTTTAATAAATATAATTAACTTATCAATCATTTAATTAAATATTAGTTCAATGTGTGTGTATGTTTTTCTAAATTAAATTTAAAATCGAGATTATTAAGATATAATATATAATATTGCATACATGACATTTGAATTTTGAATTTGACATTTCATGTATATAATGGTAATTTTGAAATTTCATAAATTAATTATTTTATTTTGATAATGTTTCTTTAATCGATTTTATTTCGAGATAAAAAATTGACAAATTTGACATTTGATATAATGATTTCACATCCAATGACACATTGAAAATATATTTTATTCACATTTTATGTATATATATATATATATATATATATATATATATATATATATATATATATATATATATATATATATATATATATATACAATCTGATCTGGCAGACTTTGTCCTGCCTCTAATATTTAAAATTTACTCAGATATTGAAATAACGAAAACCGCCATTTATCGGACATAGATGACCTAACGTAACATGCAGACCTTATTCTGACCCTGATTAACAAAAAACATAAAGAAACAGATTCTGCGCACGGAATATAATACTTGTTTATTTATCAATGCAGCTTCCGTCATGTATAAAGCTACCATCAGTGCCTAATAACAAACACTGAGCGTTAAAACTTACTAACATACAATTAAACAAGCAAATTATAATTTAAATCAAATTACAATTATCATTAACTGCGGGAGACATACAGAGAAAAATAGACCCCAGCACCGGGACTTGAACCACGGGTCTCCTATATATTCGTTACAGGCGCTCTTACCAACTGAGCTATACTGGAGAATAATTTTCAAAGTCGTTGCCGATACCAAGTCCCGGTGCGGTGCTGGGATCTATTTTTCTCTGTACCTATGTCTCCCGTAGTTAATGATAATTATAATTTGATTTAAATTAAAATTTAATCTTACTGCCTTTGATTGTACTAGATGCAGGTATACTAAGTGAGTACTTTATAATTATAAGCGTTAATTCTCGGTCTAGTTCTATTGCCGTGAATATTTGGCTTGCTAGACTTGTAGAAAAGATTGAAAGCTTGCCCAAAAATCACTCCTTACACATAGTTGTGCTGCCCGGAAAATAAACATTTTCCACCATCTTAAACCCAGTTTGCTGAGTCAGCAATTTAAAAAAAAAAAAATCGTGAATAATCGAAAGTGGTCCGATCGAGTTGACATTTGGCAACACACCAAATTTCATTCTGATATGAGAGCCGCCATTTTGAAGTTATCGATGTTTTAATTTTGAAACTTTGATGGTTAATAATACTAAAAATATTATTAATTTTTTGACATATAGCATACCCTTTCGAACCGATAATAAATAAGAAACAAATTAAAAAAAAAAAAAAATGATAAAATTCCATTAATTAGTTTAAAAGTTATAAGCGAACATAATTATTAATTAGTGTGATACTTAAGTTTTTTTACTTCTGTCAAAATACCGAGAAAATTCAAATAATTAAATAAATGAAGAAAAATATAAATAAATAAATAAAAATAATGTATAACTCTTATTTGAAAAATGATAATGAGCAGGGTCAATCAGGGGAAAAAGTCAAAATTGTTTTGATTTTTTTACATGAATTGAAGTACCAATTTAGCAAAATTTAAAGAGCGCAGACGGTTAAAATTAATCTGATGCTATCTGCGGGCTATGTTTGACAAACCATCCAAATTTCATACAAATCAGATGAGTACTTTTGAAGATATAGGCTTACATAAATGTATGTTTGTGCGCATGTGGAAGAGATACAAATTTAAGTTCTCCGGTGAGTCGTGGCTGCGTCCTTTCTTGGCAAAGTAGAGGAACCTGTCGTTGTAGGCGTTCCTTCACTGTTGTTTTGGAATTGCAACCCGTTTACCCTACATATTTAGAATCGCAATTCCCTACTTATAATTAAGTATATCCTGCATTTATTTTCGGATCTTTAGCCTTTCTCATCTGTTTTTCTATGGTTCTAGTTGTGCTGAACCCTACTTAGTAATGGTACGTAGATAAGATCTTAGCGAGGCGGTCAAAGTAGGGGCCGAGATAAGAAAAATAAGGCACTTATTTAGACTGTTACTCTTATAAAAAACTAATGGGAGTAACAATCTAAAGAAGGTTTACGGGATTATTCTTCTTTAGACTGTTACTCCCCTTATAAAAACAGAAGTGTGATATTCCTTTGTCCTAAAGTACATTGGACTAAACATACCTTTGTCTTAATAGTTATTTAGTGAAAAGAATGTATTAATAATTATATTATAAGAAAAAACAGGGGAGTAACAATTTAAAGAAGTACCAGAAAAAGGAAGATAAGAAAAAACGGGATATAAATAATTATAAATCAAACCGTAATTAAAATTAGGACCATTATTACAAATTCATCAATAGTTACAAAATTTCACTGGATCCCTTCCCACATAGGTATTAAGGGAAATGAACAAGCAGACCAACTGGCCAAATCAGCAGTGAGTGAAGGTGAAGATTTGGAAGATGTTGAAATAACTGTGAATGATCTATATAGATCAGTTACTTCAGCAATAAGAAATTTTTGGCAAAATGAATGGACAAGCACCCTAGATAATAAATTACGACCCATCAAGCCCATAATAAGAAGTTGGAAAACATCAGCTCGCCTAAATAGACATGAAGAGACGGTACTGGCTCGACTACGTATAGGTCATACGAGGCTTACTCAAAGCTACCTCTTTGCTCCAGGACGGTACAGAGTAAGAGACAAGGAGAAAGATAAGTGTAAATACTGCAATGCAGAACTGACTGTCCGACATATATTATGTGATTGCCCTGCATTACAAACAATACGAGACCAAAATCAACTACCAACAGACATAACAGAACTCTTAGGTGACAATGAAAAAGTTATTACAAACCTTTTTAAATTTTTGAAAGATACTGACTTATTTAATGAAATATAACATATAAACATCCACACATAATAATAATTATTAAGAACTAAATAAAAATTCAACAGAATTAAATATAAATAATATAAAATACATTACAATATTAATATAACCATAATCACAAATATAATAATATGTATATACATATAATAATTAAACATACATAAAAAAAAAAACCCTCACCCTCACATTACAGACTACACTCGGGTGTATATGACCATAAGTAGTCCGGCACCCAAACAAAAAAAAAAAAAAAAAAAATAATTATATGGGGGGGGGGGGGGGGGACTTCGATTCTGAATATCTAGGGCAAACTTTCTCCTCAACATTGCTCTCTTAATTTAATTAAAAATATGAAAATAATAATAATAATAATAATAAAGAAAATGATAATAAAATTTAATCTAAAAGCAATTTAATTTGTTTAATAGTTTTTTTTCTACATAATATTATATCCGGTGTTCTAATCCCCCCCCCCCTCCCACAATGTTTTCCCTTGTTCTAAATTTAAATTACATGTTTCCTCAATGCCAATATTCTTAAAGTAATGTCAAATATTTCAGGGTCTCGATTGATAGTGTTTCATTTTTTTTGTAATGATAAACCGAAAAGTACGTGATAACATGCGAAGAAGCTATGTGCCACACCAATTGGCAGTTTATTTTATAAATAAAAGAAAATCTTTGTCAAAAATACTGAAAGGAAAAAGGACAAGAGGTCAAAGTCTGGGGAGTGACACAGTAGCTTGTAGTGCGTGATACCTTCTACGTTTTCAAGATTAATTTATGAAGTGGCAGCAGAGCCTAAAACTTTTATTTTTTTGTGACCTCCCCCTAAACCTTTTTATACCACGCCCTACCCTAAGGGATTCATTATAAAGGTTGGGCTTAACTATACCTGAAGAAAGCTCAAGGTCATGGATTCTTTAAACACATGGAAAGATTTACCTGTCAATATGTCAGTCCCTTTTTTTACGGTTAAAATTAGTGTGTAAAAGAAAAAAATATTAAATAAATTAAACACGGAAGGTTTTAATCTTATATAAACCAATACCTTTGTCAGAACGTTAGATGTTTAACTGAAATAATTGTGGCAAAAAAAAAAAAAAAAATTGGTTCTAGACAACTTAGATAAACTTTTTCATAGACGAGTTCATAATTACTTAGCCCAGAGTTTTCCAATTATTAGTTTTCGTATGTACATTTAATTATTATTGAACATTTCATCAAAATGTATCATAAAAATAACTTCTCCTTGGCGGGGAATCGAACCCGGGCTCTCTCTGTCAGCGTTTAAAGCTACTTTCTCAGAAACTAGATTTTTCCGGGGAAAACGGCTTATATCGTTAGATTCGTATTTAAATGGACTTCATTTCAGAATTTTTTAAATCAAAGTCATCGGAACCTTTTTCGAAAAATAATTTCTTTTTTTCAAGAGTTTTGGACTTGTGCACCCAAATTTTGAGCCAAAAATAGTTTCTTGAGTCGCCTCGGGGTATGATTTCTCTGAACATGTATGCCAAATTTGGGCAAAATCGGCCCGGTAGTTTTGGCTCCAGGCGTCTGCACAGACAAGAGACAAACATTTTAAAAAACCACTTCTTTGGATTCAAGAGACCTCAAAACGTGAAAATTCATCAATATCTCAAAATCTAATTCTTGCGTCATCACAATACTTTCTCCTTTATATGAAAAACTAATAATTTGCCGATACAATTCGTAGTTAATTTTCTCTTATAAGAATACTTGATTACTTGGTTGTTTATCATTTGTTAGTTTTTTCTAATTACTACGTTTTTATTAGCTTGCTTTCTTGTTTGTTTGTTTGTTCGGTACAAATCTGGCAATCGATTTCTAACTAACTTCCCGAGTAGCTAGACATTTGAAACTTTTAGCATAGCTCAGAACACGATGACAATGCATTAATTTAATTCTTTTAGCCATCTTTCAGCACAATTTAATTGGTTTTCAGCAAATTTTGCTGTATGGAAAGTTAGTTCGGAAAAAATCCGCAAGTTATTTTATTTGTTTTGCCATGTCCCATCTTTATGCAATCTTCATTTTGACGGGTTTCAAATTTGTGATTTTTATAAATAAGAGATAAACATTGAATGACAGCAAAACAGGAAATATGTCGATTATATTATTTATATTATTTCAAATCTATCTATGGCACGGTTTAGATTTGTTGTTAGGGAGATCCGTTGTACAAAGATTTGTCCTTTTATATGTTTAAGATCAGCTCTCTAGATGGTTGTCATTTATGTGAAGTAAATAAATTCGGAACTATTTTTTTTTTTTTTTTTTTTCACTAACATTATATATTATATAACAATAACAATTATATTATCAATATTACATACGATTCAACAGAAAATTTAAAAACGTAGTATATAAGAAGTTCTTTTTATCTTGAAATTATTTTCTTATAGCTACAATTAATTATGATTTAACATTGTATCAAACTTTACCATAAAAAAACTCTTCACCGGCGGGATTTGAAACCCACCCATCTCACCATCCACGTTTATTGCTGTTTTGTTACTGAACCGTTTCAATTTATTTAGACATATTCATGCAGTTCGTTCGAGATTGAAACGCGTTTTTAAATCTATATATTTGCGGAGTTACCACAATAACATAGATAATTATAATACTAAGTTTTTTGCGTACTATTTTGAGTGCGATAACAACCACTTTATCGGTCAACTGTAGGAAAAGATAATTTGTAGACTTAAAACAAAGAAATAAGTGAAAACCTTGTTCTATAAAGGAAACATTATGTTTATAACCATTGCAAGCATGTTTAAAAAGGCGCAACATTTGACAATGCTTGTACTCGTATCATGTTTATGACATGTATTATAGCATTTCATAAGGATAACCTTGCTTGGACAAGTGTAACATTGCTTATATGTACAGTCTGTGTCCATCAAACCAGAACTTCTTAATAAAGATCTACTCAAATATAAACTTACAGTAGCCAAAACATACTCAATATACTCACTAATATACTCAATATACTTACTAATATACTCAATATACTTACTAACATACTCAATATACTCACTAATATACTCAATATACTTACTAATATACTCAACAAGTGAATAAAATTTATTTATATATTAATTGTATCAGTTTCTTTCTTAAGTTGTATTCATAAAGTCTCTAAATATGAATTTTATATATGTTCCAAAATAGTTCGTGAATTAGAGTGGCGCATAACTTCCTCACATCCTAAACCATGTTTTGCTTTTACGATTCCTCATTGTCTATTTTATTTATTATTTACCCCATTGAATTGGAATTATTTTTAAATTCAGAGACATAAAAAAATTTTATCTCCAGTAGGGAAAAAAGTTATGATTTTGAATTAGTTTAGAGGAACTAAAGTAAGTCTTTTCATCCCTGAACTCAAAAAGTAGGGAGAAAAAGTAAAAGTAGGGCGAAAAAGTAAAGTAGGGCGAAAAAGAGATTGCAACTTAATTATTTTATAATTGGTAGAAAATGAGTGGCTAATTTAATGAAGATGTTGATAGCAGGTTGGCGACACTGCTTTTTCGACCATGATTATAACCTGCATCTAAATAACCTTCTATTTGAGTTTAATTCCAATTCTTATTTGTTTTTAATAGTGAATCTCTTATATCTACTATTAAAATTGCTAATAATTATTGTTATTTATTAAAATAATAAATAAAAACTTGCATTGGAGGAAAATCTGTATTTTCTTCCTACTGGCGATAAAATATTGTATGTACCTCGTGAGTAAAGTGCCATTGTTCCCCCTCGCGATAATTATCTCCCTCGGCTGTGCCTCGGAAGCTAATTAGAGTTATTCCCTGGGCTGCGCCTCGGGAATTAAAGAGTCTAATTCCCTCGGCTTCGCCTCGGGATTCAGGGACCATGGTTCCTTCGGCTTCGCCTCAAGAACCAACTTTTTCGCTCAGGGAATAATGGCTTACTTTACTCCCTAGGTGCATAAATATCTATTTTTGCCACAAATGCTATTCTAGTCGAGTGCATAGCGAGTAGCGAGCCTGCAAATACTTTATAGTATAGATGCCTACAAATAATGCTGTATATAAATAGGCAATCGTCGTAAGCCAGCAATATTCACGGGCATGCTGCCCGTGTACTGTACACCAACAAACTAAGTACTAAGTTCCCCAATTAGAATTATTGTTTATTAAATGTTTTATATCTGAAATGATTTTTGTATGTTATAGTTGAATAGTTTAAACCGCTCTATATTAAGTGTTAGACATTGTGATTGATATAATGGAAATTTACATTGTAAACAACTCTATTATCTTAACACGTGCTGTTTAGCACTTATTACCAAATGCGGTCAAGGAAATATATTTTGGAGGGTGCGGAGAGAATACCTACTATAGAACTAAACACTTAAACTATTAATTCACTAGATTAGTTTTAGTTCAATGACTTTTTCACCTTCTACTTTTTGTTATAATAAAATATCCAGTTTAATTCGTCTAGCGTGTGTCTTTTCAGAACTAAATATCAAAACCTAGGGATTTTAAACATTTCTTTGTTTGGCCAACGCTAAATGGCGTGCAAATACGCCGATCTGAACGAAATTTGCCATACAATATTTGTGACAACTGTATAGTTCTTTTAAAAATGTCACATTTAATATTATCAAGATGATATGCAATATGGTGAACAAAAAGAAAAAAAATTGTTACTATAATTCAGTATAACTTATTTATATTCAGCACACTCAAAGTATATCCGTCCACAACAATTTAATAGTTATTTATGTACCTAGGGAGTAAAGTAAGCCATTATTCCCTGAGCGAAAAAGTTGGTCCTTGAGGCGAAGCCGAAGGAACCATGGCCCCTAAATCTCGAGGCGAAGCCGAGGGAGATAATTATCGCGAGGGGAATAATGGCACTTTACTCACGAGGTACATATAATATTTTATCTTCATAGGGAGAAAATACACATTTTCGTCAATTGCACAGTTTTTATTTACTATTTTATTAAATAACAATAATTATTAGCACTTTTAATAGCAGATATAAGAGATTCAATATTAAAAACAAATAAGAATTGGAATTAAACTAAAATATAAGGTTATTTAGATGCAGGTTATAAACAAAGATAAACATGGTCGAAATAGCAGGGTCGCCAACCTGATTTCAACTACTTCATTTCATTTGCCATTCATTTTCTACTATTATAAAATAATTAAGTTGCAATCTTCACTTTTTCGCCCTACTTTTACTTTTTCTCCCTAGTTTTTGATTTCAGGGATGAAAAGGCTTTAGTCCCTCTAAACTAATTCAAAATCATAACTTTTTCTCCCTACTGGAGATAAATAATTTTTTGTTATCAATTTATAAAATTTGGCTCTTAACTTTTAATTCGAATAAGATTTTTTATACTTCCGGTATTCATTTTTTATGATAGGATTTGTTATGTATATTATCATACATCTGAAGAACGGCTGAACTGATTTCAATTCGACTAGACAGACAGACAGATTAGACAAACAGACAGACAAAAATTGTAAATTATAAGGGTTCTCGGTTTTACCTATGGACCCTAAAAGTAATATTTAAAATAATACTTTTCACAATTTTGAAAACTATTCCTAAGTGAAGACGCCTAAATCTTAATGGTCACATAAGAAGATAATGGTAGAATGCGTTTAAATCTACAAGTAGTTAAAGTTAATGATAGCTGCTTGTAAATGAAAGTAAAGTTGGTAGATTGCTGGTGGTACTTAGCTGTAGAATAGCTTCAAATACATAAGCTGAAAGTAAAGTTAAGTGGATAGCTAGGCGCTTTGTAAGTAGCCCTCCTTCACCCTGACCTACCTTGGTATAAGTATTTTTTCACTTATTAAGTTTCCAGTGAATTAGACGCCTAGAACTTGAACTTAATTGAAGGTGATTTGATCAATTATCCCCTTGAAATCAAGTCAGGGTTAATAAGTTTGTTTTTATTCATATTATAATTTTTTTTCCGTTCCTTTTTTTCGAAAGGATATACTTCCGGTATTTTGTTATTTCATAATAGGATTTGTTATGTATATTATCTTATATCTTGAGAACGGCCGAATGGATTTCAATACGGTTTTCAACACCATATTCAGTACAATATCCTTTACTGACTGTATAACTTCAATAGAATGTGAAGATCAGTCCAATAAAAAAAAAAAATTCGGTCCGAGACAACTCAGACAAACTTTCTCATATACGAGGTCATATTTATTTGGCCCAGTGTTTTCCATTTATTAGTTTTCGTATGTACATTTAATTATTATTGAACATTTCATCAAAATGTAATATAACAATAACATCTCCTGGGCGGGGAATCGAACCCGGGCTCTCTCTGTCCGTGTTTTAAGCTTTTTTCTCAGGAACTAGATTTTTCCCGGGAAAACGGCTTATATCGTTAGATTCGTATTTAAATGGGCTACATCATAGAATTTTTTCGAGAAATATTTTTTTTACGTTTTTTTCAGAGTTTTTGGGGGGTAGTGCCCCCAAAATTGGTGCAAATATTCGTTTCTTGATTCGCCTCGGGGTATGATTTTTCTGAACATGTATGCCAAATTTCGTCAAAATCAGCCCAGTAGTTTAGGCTCCAGGCGTCTGCACAGACGACAGACGACAGACGACAGACAGACAGACATTTTTTAAAAACCACTTTTTTGGACTCAGGGGACCTCAAAACGTGTAAATCCATCAAAATCTCAAATTCGAATTTCCGCGCCATCACAATACTTTCTCTTTATATGAGAAAGAAAAAATGTGAATATTAAATATTATTTATATTTGTAGGTGCTAGGTTTCAGCAGATTATTTATTTCTATTTTTATGAGATCCAGCCAAGAGAAATGTAACGGTATTGAACTTTATGCAATATTTTCATATGTGTACGTGATACTATTAGACCTTAACAAGTATGTACAGTGTACAGTGTAAGGTGATTATTAGGACCTTCATGTTGTTCACACAAACATACCGCATTCATTCACAAGGTCAACTACTTTACCTAATTATCATAAAATGTAATTCATTGAACCAATAATACATGTGACTTAGATAATTACCATATTAATTCGTCAAGTTATTAAGTTATTTAATCTTATACCTTATTTTAATTGTGTTTATTTATTTTCTTTTTATCCTTAGGTATTTTCGTTTCTTAATTAAGTCGGTCAAGGAAGTTAACAATAATATATTTAATTTAAATATAGTATTGATTCAAATTTAATTTATTTTTTTAATGTTTAAGAAAATCATTTAATATTATGCAACATACAATGTCCCCGGATGGGTTGCTAATTTCGTGCTACGAGTATATTATAACAAAATAAATTAATGTTTCAAGAAAAAGTTACTCTTCATAAAATTTCATGCTGATTCTATAAAATATTTAAAGTAATCCCTTCTTCTTCAAAATGTACCTTGTACCAAAAAAGTAAAATTTTCTAAAATTACAAAAAATGAAACTGCGTCAAATTTTGACTTGTCAAGAAAAATTATTTATTGTAATTTTTTTTTGGGTGCTATTGTAAATATATATACATATATATATATATATATATATATATATATATATATATATATATATCATTAACATAATTGAGTAGTATCCCGACGGCGACGAGTCACCTCGAAATAATTTGTTATTGCTAAGCTAAGGCAACCATATTTATTCCAATAAAAATAAATGTTTGTTATGATTTGTTGGTCTTCAAATCAATATAATTACTTATCTAAATAAATAGGCACTTCTTTAGATTGTTACTCCCCTTATAAAAAAAACAAGGGGAGTAACAATCTAAAGAAGGTGTACGAAATGTTTTTCTTTAGACTGTTACTCCCCTTATAAAAGAAAACAGAGGGGAGTATAATCTAAAGAAGGTGTTGGGAATGTTCTTCTTTAGACTGTTACTCCCCTTATAAAAAAAAACAAGGGGAGTAACAATCTAAAGAAGGTGTACGAAATGTTCCTCTTTAGACTGTTACTCCCCTTATAAAAAAAAACAAGGGGAGTAACAATCTAAACAAGGTGTACGGAATGTTCTTCTTTAGACTATTACTCCCCTTATAAAAAAAACAAGGGGAGTAACAATCTAAACAAGGTGTACGGAATGTTCTTCTTTAGACTGTTACTCCCTTATAAAAAAGAAACAAGGGGAGTAACAATCTAAACAAGGTGTACGGAATGTTCTTCTTTAGACTATTACTCCCCTTATAAAAAAAACAAGGGGAGTAACAATCTAAACAAGGTGTACGGAATGTTCTTCTTTAGACTGTTACTCCCTTATAAAATAAAACAAGGGGAGTAACAATCTAAACAAGGTGTACGGAATGTTCTTCTTTAGACTGTTAATACCCTTATAAAAAAGAAACAAGGGGACTAACAATCTAAAGAAGGTGTACGGAATGTTCTTCTTTAGACTGTTACTCTACTTATAAAAACAGAAGAGGGATGGATATTCTTTTGTCCAAAAGTACATTGGACTAATCATCCCTTTGAATTAATAGTCATTTAGTCACAGTTATTTTTATTCCAAAAATACAGAGGGGAGTAGCAATCTAAAGAAGTACCAATGAATATCTAAATTAATTTAATTGATTTTACTTTTTCGGGCTTAGTTAACTAACAAAACTTCTTAGTTCATACTTCTTACCTATTTAGTTCACAGTTCACAAGTATTTGTGTTCTTAGCTGTGTTCTTATTCTGATATATACGTTTGACTGTTACATTTAACTTTGTATAATTTCAACAAGTAACTTATTATAAACGATTTGATTACGTACTTTAAAAACTACTTTCCTTGTTTAACTTCTAGATCTACATCTAAAATTGCATAATTATATTTACAGCATATCGTTTTGCAACCAGAATCGTTTTGTATTGGTTTAAATAATTATTATTGTTATACAATACATGAAAGTATTAAATTTATATAAGTAAGTGATAAGTAGCTTTGTAGATTATTGATTTGATCGTATATAGAGCCAGTGCAAGATGTCATAGTTAGGGACGGAGAAAGTCGGGAGCAGATTTATTTTTTTTTGGCGTGAATGGGATCACGAGGTAGGAGCATGATCCAGACCCCAGCCTCTATAGTCCGGCACATCAGCTTGTATCTTCTAACATTTTATTTTTCTTTTAAATTTTTATCGTTTTAAAAAATCTCTATTGTCTTATTTATATATAGCGTATAGCGTTAGCTCTCTTATATATATTTTCGGATCGTATTATTTACCGTAGAGAAGAAATAGACGTGAGACGATACATGCTATACTCTATGTCTAGAGGTGGTTAGAGGTGGTTAGAGATGGTTAGAGGTGGTTGGAGGTGGTTAGAGGTTGTTAGAGGTGGTTATAGGTGGTTAGAGGTGGTTAGAGGTGGTTAGAGATGGTTAGAGGTGGTTAGAGATGGTTGGAGGTGGTTAAAGGTTGTTATAGGTGGTTAAAGGTTGTTATAGGTGGTTAGAGGTGGTTAGAGGTGGTAGGAGGTGGCTAGAGGTTGTTAGAGGTGGTTATAGGTGGTTAGAGGTGGTTAGAGGTGGTTAGAGATGGTTGGAGGTGGTTAAAGGTTGTTATAGGTGGTTAAAGGTTGTTATAGGTGGTTAGAGGTGGTTAGAGGTGGTTATAGGTGGTTGGAGGTGGTTAGAGGTGGTTAGAGGGGGTTAGAGATGGTTGGAGGTGGTTAGAGGTTGTTAGAGGTGGTTATAGGTGGTTATAGGTGGTTGGAGGTGGTTAGAGGTGGTTAGAGGTGGTTAGAGGTGGTTAGAGATGGTTAGAGGTTGTTAGAGGTGGTTAGAGGTGGTTAGAGATGGTTAGTGGTGGTTAGAGATGGTTAGTGGTGGTTAGAGTCTTATTGTCTATATCTGTTCTCTATTGTCTTATTTATATATAGCGTATAGCGTTAGCTCTCTTATATATATTTTCGGATCGTATTATTTACTGTAGAGAAGAAATAGACGTGAGACGATATACGCTACGCTATGAAAGAAAGTTCAAAATGAAAGATGTTTGCGTAACTAAATAACAATCGCTTTTGTTTCGACCTTCATTGTAATCTCATATAAAGAGACCAATGTTTTCTAAATTCAATACAAATTAGATGTCGACTAGTTAACAAGAGACGAAAAGATAAAATAAATTAACTAAATATCAAAATAGGTTTTTATATTATGTCTAGAAGTCAATAAACTTACTAGTCCGATAGTTTTCAAATTTTATTTTACCTTATAAATACCGGAGAGTAAATTTACCTTTTTAGGGTCCGTAGGCAAAACCAGGGACCCTTATGTTTTCCTGCGTGTGTCTGTCCGTTCGTCCGGTCGCCTGCTCTTACGGCTACACTTTTCGTCCGATCACTTTGAAATTTGGCATGTATGTGTCTTGTACCTTCCGACATATTATAAAAATATAGCGACTTAAAAAAAATATTTTTCAAAAAAATTAGGGTAAAAAAACTTAAGGGTTAAAAATTGTTTTTTTTTTTTTCGACACCGTGAGGGGTATCATATGAAAGGGTACGTCGAGCTGATTACAAAAATATATAATTCTTTGGTTATAGCTTTGATAGGACGAGCGTAGGCAAGTTTGAAGTGGGTGTGAAACGTGACCACCCCTTCTATCTCGCTTATATGAATTGCAAAAAATCTGAAAAAATTCCTGAACATTCTTCGACCAAAAGTTAAGATACCACTTTTTGGAAATTTCGAAAAAAATATTATTTTATTTTTTATTGACAAAATACGTTTTTTTCTAATTATGGTCTTTTCGATGTATTTATATGGTTGTAGTCCGATTCAGTGGCAAAAAAATACTTTAATGGAAGTTTGTTTATGTGTTTTGAGAATATCAGACTCATAGGATAGTTCAAAGTTTTTAGCATTTTAAAAAACACCATCAATAGGGTACTATACTTGAACTAAACAGTTTGGCCCACGGACCCTCGCTGTGTGCTCACTAGCACACACTTGACCTGTTTATTTAAGAGTTATTTGCTTAAAATCCCATAATAAAATTAACACTAAAATTAAAACTAAATTAACATAATTAATTTGTTCTCCCTTTTCATTTGTTTCTGTATAATTGGTATATTAAATATTGCTAGAAAGTTACAAATATCCGCTTTAACTAAATCATAAATATAATAATACAAAAACAAAATATCACAATAGAAATTGACCCATTTTCTTATTTGTTGTTATTTGATACACAATGAAACCATTAAATATTAATTGTTTAAATTATATTAAACATTCAAAGCGAAAACTGGAACAATAAGACATTTTACATTATTGTTATGTGTCTTTTAACCGCAGTTATATTTATATAATGTCAGTTTTCACCTTCTAATTCCATAAGACATATTTTTATTTATATTAACATAACAAAACGCATGAGATATGTTATTTGATATCCTGTACAAATCCGACTGCAAAATAAAAACATCTCCTTAATTACTTGATTATAAAATGACCCACAAATCACAAATGTGAAATCTAAATTTATTAATATAAAAGAGTAATGATTTTAATGATTTCATTGTTATATATATAATGTGATTGAATTTCTTTTTATTAAGTAAATACTAACAGGTGTTTTGCAAGGTCCACACTAGGTGATTCACTTCTATTATAGTCGAGGAGATAGCGTGCAAAAAAGTGTTTGACTAACATCAAGCTAGAACTTTGTGTATAAGTAAATGTTTTGGTGCCTTTTAAGAATATGTGGTAGGCTAAGTTCGTCTGAGGGACATAGCTTGGCAAAAGGCATTTGAAAAAAAAAAAAAAAAAAAAAAAAAAACCGGCGGAAAGCGGCCATGTCCCGCCAATTATGGCGGACAATGTGATTTTCATGATCCTAAGTACGAAATTAGTTAGCAGACCAAAAATCAAGTTGATGGTAGTTTGTCACTTGATAAGTTTGAGCTGGAGTAATATTTGACTAATTAACCTATTAAATGACAAACTATCATCAACTTGATTATTGGTCTACTAACTAAGTTCGTACTCAGGATCATCAAAATCACATTGTCCACCATAAAGGACGGGACATGGCTGCTCTTCACCGGTTTGTTGTCCAATGGCCTATTGCCAAGCTATGTCCCGCAGACGAACTTAGCCGACCATAATATTCTTTAAAGGCACCAAGAGATAACTCTTTTTAGTAACACTCTTATAAAGAGGTGATAACTGTTGAAAGAGCTTTAACCCTTTGTAGTAACACTCTTATAAAGAGATGATAACTGTTGAATGAGCTTTAACCCTTTGTAGTAACACTCTTATAAAGAGGTGATAACTGTTGAAAGAGCTTCAACCCTTTGTAGTAACACTCTTATAAAGAGATGATAACTGTTGAAAGAGCTTTAACCCTTTGTAGTAACACTCTTATAAAGAGATGATAACTGTTGAAAGAGCTTTAACCCTTTGTAGTAACACTCTTATAAAGAGGTAATAACTGTTGAAAGAGCTTTAACCCTTAGTAGTAACACTCTTATAAAGAGATGATAACTGTTGAAAGAGCTTTAACCCTTTGTAGTAACACTCTTATAAAGAGATGATAAGAAAGAGCTTTAACCCTTTGTAGTAATACTCTTATAAAGAGATGATAACTCATGAAAGAGCTTTAACCCTTCGTAGTGAAAGAGCTTTAACTCATGAAAGAGCTTTAACCCTTCGTAGTGAAAGCTTTAACCCTTCGTAGTGAAAGAGCTTTAACTCATGAAAGAGCTTTAACCCTTCGTAGTGAAAGAGCTTTAACTCATGAAAGAGCTTTAACCCTTCGTAGTGAAAGAGCTTTAACTCATAAAAGAGCTTTTATCCTTCGTAGTGAAAGAGCTTTAACTCATGAAAGAGATTTAACCCTTCGTAGTGAAAGAGCTTTAACTCATGAAAGAGATTTAACCCTTCGTAGTGAAAGAGCTTTAACTCATGAAAGAGCTTTAACCCTTCGTAGTGAAAGAGCTTTAACTCTTCGTAGTGAAAGAGCTTTAACTCATGAAAGAGCTTTAACCCTTCGTTGTGAAAGAGCTTTAACTCATGAAAGTGCTTTAACCCTTCGTAGTAAAAGAGCTTTAACTCATGAAAGAGCTTTAACTCATGAAAGAGCTTTAACCCTTCGTAGTGAAAGAGCTTTAACTTATGAAAGAGATTCAACCCTTCGTAGTGAAAGAGCTTTAACTCTCATGAAAGAGCTTTAACCCTTCGTAGTGAAAGAGCTTTAACTCATGAAAGAGCTTTAACCCTTCGTAGTGAAAGAGCTTTAACTCATGAAAGTGCTTTAACCCTTCGTAGTGAAAGAGCTTTAACTCATGAAAGAGCTTTAACCCTTCGTAGTGAAAGAGCTTTAACTCATGAAAGAGCTTTAACCCTTCGTAGTGAAAGAGCTTTAACTCATGAAAGAGCTTTAACCCTTCGTAGTGAAAGAGCTTTAACTCATGAAAGAGCTTTAACTCATGAAAGTGCTTTAACCCTTCGTAGTGAAAGAGCTTTAACTCATGAAAGTGCTTTAACCCTTCGTAGTGAAAGAGCTTTAACTTATGAAAGAGATTCAACCCTTCGTAGTGAAAGAGCTTTAACTCTTATGAAAGAGCTTTAACCCTTCGTAGTGAAAGAGCTTTAACTCATGAAAGAGCTTTAACCCTTCGTAGTGAAAGAGCTTTAACTCATGAAAGTGCTTTAACCCTTCGTAGTGAAAGAGCTTTAACTCATGAAAGAGCTTTAACCCTTCGTAGTGAAAGAGCTTTAACTCATGAAAGAGCTTTAACCCTTCGTAGTGAAAGAGCTTTAACTCATGAAAGAGCTTTAACCCTTCGTAGTGAAAGAGCTTTAACTCATGAAAGTTCTTTAACCCTTTGTAGTGAAGGAGGTGATATCTCATGAAAGAGCTTTAACCCTTCGTAGTGAAAGAGCTTTAACTCATGAAAGAGCTTTAACTCATGAAAGTGCTTTAACCCTTCGTAGTGAAAGAGCTTTAACTCATGAAAGTGCTTTAACCCTTCGTAGTGAAAGAGCTTTAACTCATGAAAGAGCTTTAACCCTTCGTAGTGAAAGAGCTTTATCTCATGAAAGAGCTTTAACCCTTCGTAGTGAAAGAGCTTTATCTCATGAAAGAGCTTTAACCCTTCGTAGTGAAAGAGCTTTAACTCATGAAAGAGCTTTAACTCATGAAAGTTCTTTAACCCTTCGTAGTGAAAGAGCTTTAACTCATGAAAGAGCTTTAACCCTTCGTAGTGAAAGAGCTTTAACTCATGAAAGAGCTTTAACTCATGAAAGTTCTTTAAC
This sequence comes from Gerris lacustris, assembly GCA_951217055.1. NCBI lineage: Eukaryota > Metazoa > Arthropoda > Insecta > Hemiptera > Gerridae > Gerris > Gerris lacustris. Next base: position 3,889,499 of record OX578286.1, on the reverse strand, counting down.
CCTTCGTAGTGAAAGAGCTTTAACTCATGAAAGAGCTTTAACCCTTCGTAGTGAAAGAGCTTTAACTCATGAAAGTGCTTTAACCCTTCGTAGTGAAAGAGCTTTATCTCATGAAAGTTTTTTAACCCTTTGTAGTGAAGGAGGTGATATCTCATGAAAGAGCTTTAACCCTTCGTAGTGAAAGAGCTTTAACTCATGAAAGAGCTTTAACTCATGAAAGTTCTTTAACCCTTCGTAGTGAAAGAGCTTTAACTCATGAAAGAGCTTTAACCCTTCGTAGTGAAAGAGCTTTAACTCATGAAAGTGCTTTAACCCTTCGTAGTGAAAGAGCTTTAACTCATGAAAGAGCTTTAACCCTTCGTAGTGAAAGAGCTTTATCTCATGAAAGTTCTTTAACCCTTTGTAGTGAAGGAGGTGATATCTCATGAAAGAGCTTTAACCCTTCGTAGTGAAAGAGCTTTAACTCATGAAAGAGCTTTAACCCTTCGTAGTGAAAGAGCTTTAACTCATGAAAGAGCTTTAACCCTTCGTAGTGAAAGAGCTTTAACTCATGAAAGTGCTTTAACCCTTCGTAGTGAAAGAGCTTTAACTCATGAAAGAGCTTTAACCCTTCGTAGTGAAAGAGCTTTATCTCATGAAAGTTCTTTAACCCTTTGTAGTGAAGGAGGTGATATCTCATGAAAGAGCTTTAACCCTTCGTAGTGAAAGAGCTTTAACTCATGAAAGAGCTTTAACTCATGAAAGTGCTTTAACCCTTCGTAGTGAAAGAGCTTTAACTCATGAAAGAGCTTTAACCCTTCGTAGTGAAAGAGCTTTAACTCATGAATGTTCTTTAACCCTTTGTAGTGAAGGAGGTGATAACTCATGAAAGAGCTTTAACCCTTTGTAGTGAAAGAGGTGATAACTTTTGAAAGTTCTTTAACCCTTTGTAGTGAAGGAGGTGATAACTCATGAAAGAGCTTTAACCCTTTGTATTGAAAGATATGATAACATTTGAAAGAGCTTTAACCCTTTGTAGTAAAAGAGGTGATAACTTTTAAAAGATCTTTAACCCTTTGTAGTCAGTGAACGTCAGTGATCTTTGTCCCTTTGATAGAAGTGATAACGTTTGAAAGAGCTGAAACCTTTTGTTGTAACACTCTTATTAGAAATAAAAACTGTTGTAAGAGCTTTAACCCTTTGTAGTAACACTCGTTTTGCAAGTGATCATATGTTTTAACAATATATTAGTTTATAATAAAAACAGGTTTGCAAACATAACCGGCTTAAAGGCCTCTCCCGTTTTATTTAGGGTAATTAAATATTCAGTTCCCTGAACCTTGCAGTGTTGGCGCCTCTAGACCTGTCACTACTTATACGCGTGATCAGTCTGCCTCGAATGAAATAAAAAAAAATAAAAAAAATAAAAAATACTACCTCGTTACAAACCTGCTTCTTATGTTTCTATTTTTAAATTTTTTACAACTCTCACTTTTCCTTTAAATAAGTATTTCTCCTTTTTTTAAACTTTGACCGAAAAAAAAAAAAAAAAATAAAAACCGTTAATCTTTCTGTAATTCCCTTTAAATTTAAAATAAAAAGCGGGAATTATAGAAATCGCGACATTAGAAACAGTTTATACTTATTATTTTTTTTACATTACGTTACTTTAAATTACAAATTGATTTATTTGTGGCTATAATTATAAACCAAAACTAACAAAAATTAACTTTTGAATATACAAGATACTGGTGTAAATAAATGTATGTTTGTGCGCATGTGGAGGAAAAAAAATAAGCGCAGAAGTTTGAAACTTATATGGGATCAACAATGGGCTAATTATGACCTACCATCTAAATTTCAATAAAATCGGACGCGTAGTTTTTAAGATATGTTGGTTCGCAAAAATTGAGCGACAGACAGACCGACAAACACCTGCTTTTTTGAAAATCGTAAACAATCAGCTGTTGTTCATGTTTTAAATATATGTTTAAAAAATGAATCAATTAAATGAGATACTATGGGATTTTAATAAAGTATCTATATCTTATAAGACAAGTATTTGTTCGAGTAATCGGACCAAGTTATAAATAATTAAATTTGCTTCTTCTCTAATTTTTACTGGTCTTTAGGGATTTAATAATTAAAAAAAAAAAAACTATTTTTTAATTATAATATTTTTCAAAGCTATATTTCGCCCATACCTGGGCATCTGTTTTTTTTTAATTATTAAATCCCTAAAGACCAGAAAAAAATTAGAGAAGAATTTATAATCAAAGGGATAAATTGAAGAATACACAAATTAAATTTGAATTTTGGATGTGACATGGAACAGGGGCACACTCTGCCGGCGGGATTTGAAGCTCCATTTCAAGTAACTCGTGAATACTTAATGTATTTATTATATAATATGTATGTAATACATAAAATAAATGTAATACAATTGTAGACAGGAGAATGCTCAATTTACCCCAATTTATAATTTAGAAAAAACACCTTAAGATGCCCTGGTGTTGGCGAAATATAAAAATGATTTTATAAAATATTAATTTTGTTTTAAATGTCATTCCTAAAGCAACAATGGAAATAAATAAATAAATAAAAAATTGCTTTTTTTACTACAAGCAGAGATATAAATGTATAACTGAATGTATTCACTACGTTGAAAAATATGCACGATGTCTGTCTGTATGACCTTCTGTGAATAACGTTACACGCTACCGACGCGTGCTTCTTCTGTTTTTCCCAAAAGATTTTGATGTCCAACCATAATACAATTAAAGAAAAAAAATCAGCTCAGACAAACTTTCTCATATATGAGTTCATAATTAATTAGCCCAGTGTTTTCCATTTATTAGTTTTCGAAGGTTATTTTAATTATTATTGAACATTTGATCAAAATGTACCATAAAAAATAACTTTCCTCGGCGGGGTATCGAACCATGCCTCTTTCCGTCCGCATTTAAAGTTATTTTCTCAGGAACTAGATTATTCCCGGAAAAACGGCTTATATCGTTAGATATGTATTTAGATGGACTATATTTTAGAATTTTTTTTATTAAAAATTGTTGGAACTACGGTTTTCGATAAATAATTTTTTTAAATCAAATTATAATTATTAACAACTACGGGAAACAGACAGAGAAAAATACACTCCAGCGCTGGGATTTGACCACAGGCCTCTATATTTCCAGTATAGCGCTCTACCAACTAAGCTACGCAGGAGAATGAATTTCTCTGACGTTAATGATTTCTTGTCCCGAATTTAAGCTTTCAATTTTCCACAAATCTGAGAAGTCAACATTAATGACTAAGAACTAGACTGAGAAATAACGCTTATAATTATAAAGTACCCAATTAGTACCTGTACCTAGTACAATCAATTAGAAATTCATATTGTACAATTTTGGTAGTATTCATACTACGGAAAGATTACATTTTAATTTAAATCAAATTATAATTATTAACAACTACGGGAAACAGACAGAGAAAAATACACTCCAGCGCTGGGATTTGAACCACAGGCCTCTATATTTCCAGTATGGTTCAAATACCAGCCCTGGAGTGTATTTTTCTCTGTCTGTTTCCCGTAGTTGTTAATAATTATAATTTGATTTAAATTAAAATTTAATCTTTCCGTAGTATGAATACTACCAAAATCGTAAAATATGAATTTTTTTTTTCACGTTTTATCAGAGTTTTTGGAGGGTAGCTCCCACAAATTTGGAGCTAAAATTAATTTCTCGATTTCGCCTCGGGATATGAATTGGTTGAACATGTGAACCAAATTTCGTCAAAATTGGCCCAGTAGTTTAGGCTCCAGACGTCTACACATTCAGACGACAGACAGACATTGTTTAAAAACCACTTTTTTTGGATTTAAGGAACCTGAAAACCTGTAAGTCAATCAACATCTCAGAATCGAATTTTCGTGCCATCACAATACTTTCTCTTTAAATGAAAAAGTATAAAAGCCGAATTGTTTCATTTGATACCAACTATTACCATGTGAAAACTTTCACTGTATTATACTCATAAATTTAACTATTAGTTTTAATTACGTGAGAGATTATTACTTAATCAGAATACAAGAGATTACAAAATTAATTAATTAATTGTGTAAATGGGTAATTTTCAAATAAAATGTACCTTTTCTGTCCCAAGATTTTACAATTTTATTGTAACTAAAAAAACTATTGATCAGATGTCTGTCTATTATTGTGTTAATCAGGGTCATTTTATGGCTTATACGGTGAAAATTTCTTGCTTCAAAAATTGTAATGAGTGTTACGTCCCACAGTAGTTTTGATAACATGTAATGTGATTTTTATTCATTTTTTTCATAAGTTTTTTTTCATTATTTTTTTTTTTTAACCAATAAAATATCCAAGTATATATTATTGGGATAGGAAAAAATAAAACTTTAGTACAAAACGAAACAAATATATTTATATGTATGTCCCAAGGGTTTAGTAATGAGTGTTACCGATAAGAGTTGGCAGAATTAGAGGGTGAGTATGAAAGAAAGAAGGAGGGATAAGGGTTTGTTTATGTTAAGAAGACATTTAAGTCAGTAATCAACGACTTTTTAGATTGATAGCACTTTATTCTTCTCTACAATTAATATTTCACTAAAAAAAATGGTGAGTATTTTTATTCATTGTAATGAGTGTTACCATAATTTTTTGTAGTTGTAATCAACATTTATTTATGTTATTAATATGATTTAGTAGTTATTAATTAATATAATCAGTACACATTAAATTGGTTTAATTAAGAAACATAGTTTCCGAGGAAAGATTTTCTAAAGTTAAAAATGTAATGAGTGTTACCTGTAATGAGTGTTACTATTCCGTTAGTTCTACAATACTGTATATTTTAAAACTTAAATAAAATGATTGAGTTTAATTAATAGTTTTGCTAGGTGTACCCTGTAGTAATATTTATTGTCGTAGGTGGGTCCTTAAGGATCCAAAGGACCCACCTACGACAATAAATATAGATTGAGTTTAATGTTTTTACAAAAAATAAATTTGCCGCATGTAAACAAAAATTGTAAGTAAAAAAAAAAAAGTAAGTCCAACAATTTTTTTAATAAAGAAAAAATATTTTTTCTTCTTCTTTATAATAAAAACTTTTATTACAATGCACTGAAAACGTATCCTTTACATTTTTGAAGCTTTGAGGAAACATTAAAAGATAATAAATGTAACACTCATTACTTTTTTAAAAAATTACAAATATTTTAGGTCTAAAAAATATTTCTGGTGGGATGAAAGAGAATATTTACGTCATATATACAATTTAGTAACGTTTCATAAAAACAGAGAAACAAAATCTAAAAAAATACCGTTTTTATGATAGTTACACTCATTACGACAAAAATGTGATTTTTTATGTATATATGGTCATATGTATGTAAATAAATTTGAAAACTGACTGTTCTTGAACGAAAATGTCATCTTAAGTCCCTGATGTGTCAAAATAATCAATATTATCATGTCTAAGGCTTATTTTAATTTTCTATAAAGTAGCCAAACTGATTTCGCTAAAGGTACATTTTATTTGAAAATGACCCAAATAATCAATTTCAGACATCAGGGAATATTATCGTTCTTGTGTCTGTATTTTAGTCGGTCGTTCATGAAGTATACAGAAAATCATTGCAGAAGCAAAAATTATTAGTTACTAATATTGTAAGGAATAATTTTACACACAAGTAGCAAGGAAGCTATATGCCACACTAATTGCATTTATATTATTAAACATACTCTTACAGCATTCTGTATAAACGACAAACGGCAGAAAGACATTTTTTGGACCCTTAAACGTGATAAACTGTCAAAATCGTAATTTTCTCTCCATATCATATCATCAGCATCCCCAATTGCTATTGATCTTTTAAAACAGCTGTTTCTTGTCCAAATGAATTTTGCTGCTTGACGTTTTGACATTTCTTTAGATTGTTACTCCCCTTATAAAAAAAACTGAAGCGAGTAACAATCTAAAGAAGGTGTACGGAATGTTCTTCTTTAGATTGTTACTCCCCATATAAATAAACAGAGGGAGGTATCAATCTAAAGAAGGTGTAAGGAATGTTCATCTTTAGACTGTTACTCCCCTTATAAGAAATAGAAGGGTGTAACAATCTAAAGAAGATTTACGGAATGTTCTTCTTTAGATTGTTACTCCCCTTATAAGAAACAGAAGGGAGTAACAATCTAAAGAAGGTGTAAGGAATTTTCATCTTTAGACTGTTACTCCCCTTATAAGAAATAGAAGGGTGTAACAATCTAAAGAAGATTTACGGAATGTTCTTCTTTAGATTGTTACTCCCCTTATAAGAAACAGAAGGGAGTAACAATCTAAAGAAGATTTACGGAATGTTCTTGTTTAGACTGTTACTCCTCTTATAAGAAACAGAAGGGAGTAACAATCTGAAGAAGGTGTACGGAATGTTCTTCTTTAGACTGTTACTCCTCTTATAAGAAACAGAAGGGAGTAACAATCTAAAGAAGGTGTACCGAATGTTCTTCTTTAGACTGTTACTCCCCTTATAAAAACAGTAGTGTGATATTCCTTTGTCCCAAAGTACATTGGACTAAACATCCCTTTGTCTAAAATGTTATTTAGTCAGTCATTTATATTCTAAAAAACAAAAGTAGGCAAGTAACAATCTTTAGTAGTACCGACGTTTTGTCGTCATCTCAAAACATAGTTAGTAACTATTGTAAATTTTAAAATCAGCTAAATTTTGGACACATTAGTCATCTTTTAAGAGACAAGTGATTTTGGTACATATTTGGAATTTCTTTCCATTTTAATTTACTACATCACACCTACTTGTAATTCCGGAAAATCCCTTTGTTGCATTTTTCTGCTTCTTATATTGGAATTATTGTAACACTTGAATGGAACAAGATTATTTTTACGTCTATTTAGAGATCATTAACCTTAGGCGTGATATCTTTAACATCGTATGACATTTTATTTTTTTATTTTTTGTCATATTCTTTATTTAACCTACTTTTGTTATTATATTATTGTATGTTATTTACTCTATATTATATATATATATATATATATATATATATATATATATATATATATATATATACTATAACAATATTAGATCATAAATCTATTATTTTTATTATATTATTATCTTATTATATTATACTACCTTGTACTTAAATCTAATTATTGCATATACTATTTAATGAATATATCTCAAAACTTATTATAGATTTGTATTTGGAAGTTGTAGAGGAGCTAATGACTGATGGTTAAGCACCTCAAAAAAAAAAAAAAAAAATAAAAAATATATATATATATATATATATATATATATATATATATATATATATATATATATATATATATATTAGGTACATATATGGTTTAAAGTGGAACACGGGTTCCACTTTGGAATGTTATACACTTCACATAAGCAATATTGGAGTCTAGTCTGCTAAATATATCGCCTGATTTAGAGCGTTCGTACAGAAAGAGAGAAAAACACTCAAAGGGATAAAAATTCGTCAATTCACTATTAAATATCGCTATAATATTATCGTAATAACAAACTTTAAAAACCAATGAATACAGAGAGTTCCTAAATATCATGTACTTAAAGAATGGGCTAATTATTTGGCTTATTTCATGAATCAAAATGCATTGGTCCTGGTCCGCAACAGATGCTGTGATCGTTTAGTACATTACGCGTCGAGTGCGGAAAGTAGCATTTTGCATGCGAGTGTGGAGTTTGCACCCGAGCGATAGCGAGGGTAGTAAAACCACACGATCAAAGCAAAATGCAGTTTCCGCACGAGTTACGTACCTTACTTTATCTACGATTGTTAGATTCAAATAATAAATACAGAAAAAAATAGACTGCCAATTAGTGTGGCACATAGCTTCCTCGCATCCTATCATGTACTTTATTGTTATAATGTTTATTGTGTAAAAACTATTAATAGTTTTAGCGATCTGTAACACTTTATAGCGGTGTCGCTGTTGGTTTTACTGAAAAATTGTACTTGAAAAAAATGTTTGTCTCATTGAGTAGACGAAGTTAAATTTTTTTCCCGACCTAAAAATCCAATTTTAAATTTAAAGTTCACGCTTACGCGAGCGTTGCTCGTGAACGCTTGGACGGATAACGTTGTCCAACGAACTCGTCCTGGGCATTGGTAACATGAACATGTCTACTAAATTTCATCAAAATCGGTTGACATTTACTCAAGTTATCGTCGCACGTTTCATAATTCGTGGACACACAGACCGACAGACAGACACGGAACCAAAAATGTTCCCTGATGTCTGAAACGGATTTCTGTCTTGGAATTTTTAAAATCGGAGGCATAAAACTTTTTCGTTCACGAAAGTGAACACAATGCTTCCGTAAGCTCGGAAGCAATAAACTTGCTGTATGTAAGTTCGTATCTCTCTCTTGATAAAGATGGCATTAATTCTTGAGTTGTATTTTTTTTGCCGAATTAATTATTTTTGGAGGAGTATTATTCTTCACATTTTCGTCTAAGTCACTCGATATAAACAATTACTTTAATAAAAGAACAGCAAATTAGTTTTGTTAAATGTAAACAAACTACTCTAATCGTGCGTAAAGCTGAAGAATTCCTCTTCTTTACCGCACTAGGGTGGTAAAGAAGAGGAATTCTTCAGAACTATGAGATGCGCATGCGCAATGAATTCAAGTACGTAAAGAATCACTTTCTACGTATCTAAACAGAGATACAATGTTTATATTTCGTATCAATCGTAGATAAAAGTTATTTGTATAACCTATTGTTGTTCAGTTCAATTATAACATGACTATAACCTTCCGGCACAAAAATTTTCATGGTATTTAGCTTCTAGTATCAGATTAATCTGCGTCAACTCAAATATCATACCTTCAAAAATATCATTTCTTCAGAATATCGTCATTTCAGAAATATTTTAGCTAAACATTAAATACATGACAGTCATTATTTATCAACCTCATCTCCCTTATGTTGTAACATCAATATATATGTCAACATATGATTGAAATAAACATAGTGAAATAGTTTTACATCACTTAACTAGAAAATATATTTATTATTTCTCTATTTTTTTTTTTTTTTTTTTTGTAATCGCTTAATTAAATAGATATGTGAAATAATGTTATGTTTTTTCTTAATAATCAAATTAAATTTATTATCAAGATGTAAAAAATAGCGTGGACAATAAACACGATTCAGTTTAAAATTGGCCGTACGATATACGCCGTATATTGTAGATTTTATGATCTTATGTATGTGATGATCTGGTTTTTAAATTTTAAATTATTAATTTTTTAATTAAAAAAATATATATATGAATATATTTGGAATTTAGTTTTCGTTTTTGATCATTTTGTTGTTTAATTTAATAAAAAAAAAAATAATTAAATGGTTATTAAAAGTGTTATTTTATCAATTTAATTATAAAACTATTAATTTTATTATAAACAAACATTTTTTTGTCATTCTTATACAATTATTTCAATTTTTATTTAAAAATAAATATCTCAGAGATTTAGAGATGAAATGGATATTATACTTACGAACACGGAACCTGTGTAGCTGTCATAAAAGTAAATTTTAATTACAGAACTAAAAATATATTTATCTACGATTGATACGAAATATAAACATTGTATCTCTGTTTAGATGAGTAGAAAGTGATTCTTTACGTACTTGTATTCATTGCGCATGCGCGTCTCATAGTTCTGAACAATTCCTCTTCTTTACCACTCTAGGGCGGTAAAGAAGAGGAATTCTTCAGCTTTACGAGTTTGTTTACATTTAACAAAACTAATTTGCTGTTCTAGTAACTGTTTATATCGAGTTTTAGTGAAAAGCAATGAGTGAATCAAGTGACTTTGATGAAAATGTGGAGAATAATACTCCTCCAGAAATAATTAATTCGGCAAAAAATACAACTCAAGAATTAATGCCATCTTTATCAAGAGAGAGATACGAACTTACATACAGCAAGTTTATTTTTTTTCTGTATTTATTATTTAAATCTAACAATCGTAGATAAAGTACGGTACGCAACTTGTGCGAAAACGGCATTTTGCATTGCTCGTGTGGTTTTACTACCCTCGCTGTCGCTCGGGTGCAAACTCCACACTCGCATGCAAAATGCTACTTTCCGCACTCGACGCATAATGTACTATAATATGTTTTACCTTTATGCGACATTAAGTTTCTAGTCTGACGTAAAATTATATTTTTAACTTAATTCATACTAAGTTAATATAAACAGACTTAATTTATCTGTTTACCGTAAAAACAGAACCAACTGTAATATTACATTAGTCGTCGAGTGCGGAAAATAGCATATTGTATGCGAGTGTGGAGTTTGCACCCGAGCGATAGCGAGGGTGGTAAAACCACATGAGCAAAGTAAAATGCAGTTTTCGCACGAGTTGCGTACCCTTACGCGAGTATTGATGACCTGTTTGTTTATTCCTACAGCCAATTCAAGAAGGGTTCTAGACGCAGTTTAAGCTTAATTAAATGCGCATGCGTCCATTTGGACTGGTTCAGAACTGATTCAAAAAGAGAAGGTCTCTTAAAACAATTTAGGAACAGTTTCAGAACTGTAACCTTTTAATTACCTCCCTTAATAATATTTCATTATTATTCTTCACTTGTTTTCGTTTATGTTCAATTTATAATGGATTCTTTTTGTGAATTAATGTATTCTATTCTTAAACTCATAGTCGAGGAGATAGCGTGCAAATAAGTGTCTGACTAACATCAAGCTAGAATTCAGTATAAAAGTCAATATTTTAGCGCCTTTTAAGAATATGTGGTCAGCTAAGTTCATCTGCGGGACATAGCTTGGCAATAGGCATTTGAAAAAAACAAACAAAATGGTGGAGAGCGGCCATGTCCCCCCAATTATGGTGGACAGTATGATTTTCATGATTCTGAGTACAGAATTAGTTAGTAGACCAAAAGAATTAGTTAGTAGAAAAAGGGGGGGGGGGGGGGGCGTGGAAATTACAATAATGGGTCTAAAAAGTTAAACAGTGAAGTATGTGTTAGGGCGCGAGGATAAAATGTGCCACACTCTTTGACAGTCTATATTTCTAAGGTATTTTCTATATTGTATCATTATAATAAAATCGAATCTTTGTATTTTTCCTATTCTTCTCACTGGTTTTAAAAAGTGTATTCACCGGAAGGATGTATTGACCGAATCACCTTTATAATTTGTTTTTTTTGTTAAAAATGTCTATCACGTGTCTGGGAATCGAAACTATGACGTTTTGTTTTAAAAATAAATATGTTATCATTGAGGACAAAATTTGCTTCAAAATTAATATGAATAAGTTGGTTAATTCAAATACAGTAAGAACGAATTTTTGTCTGTCTATCTGTCTTTCTGTCTGAATTTGTTATTAGGTAGATATATCGTAAATAAAAAGGCACTAGTTTAGATTGTTACTCCCCTTATAAAAAAAATAAGAGTGGAGTAACAATCTAAAGAATGTGTACGGAATGTTTTTCTTTAGACTGTTATTCCCTTTATAAAAACAGAAGTGTGATATTCCTTTGTTTTAAAGTTCATTGGACTAAACATCCCTTTGTCTTAATAGTTATTTAGTCAAAGTCATTTATATTCTAAAAATCCAGAGGCGAGTAACAATCTAAAGAAGGTGTACGGAATGTTTTTCTTTTGTCTGTTACTCCCCTTATAAAAACAGAAGTGTGATATTCCATTGTCCCTAAGTACATTGGACTAAACATCCCTTTGTCTTAATAGTTATTTAGCCAAAGTCATTTATATTCTAAAATAACATAGGGGAGTAACAATCTAAAGAAGGTGTACTGAATGTTCTTCTTTAGACTGTTACTCTCCTTATAGAAACAGAAGTGTGATATTCCTTTGTCCCAAAGTACGGACTTAATATCCCTTTGTCTTAATAGTTATTTAGTCAAAGTCATTTATATTCTAAAATAACGTAGGGGAGTAATAATCTACAGAAGGTGTACTGATTGTTCTTCTTTAGACTGTTACTCCCTTTATAAAAAGGGAAGTGTGATTTCCTTTGTCCCAAAGTACGGACTTAATATCCCTTTGTCTTAATAGTTATTTAGTCAAAGTCATTTATATTCTAAAAATCCAGAGGCGAGTAACAATCTAAAGAAGGTGTACGGAATGTTTTTCTTTTGTCTGTTACTCCCCTTATAAAAACAGAAGTGTGATATTCCATTGTCCCTAAGTACATTGGACTAAACATCCCTTTGTCTTAATAGTTATTTAGCCAAAGTCATTTATATTCTAAAATAACATAGGGGAGTAACAATCTTAAGAAGGTGTACTGATTGTTCTTCTTTAGACTGTTACTCCCCTTATAGAAACAGAAGTGTGATATTCCTTTGTTTTAAAGTAAGTACATTGGACTAAACATAACTTTGTCTTAATAGTTATTAATTTAGTCAAAGTTATTTATATTCTAAAAAAAACATAGAAATGTAACAATCAATTGAAGTTCCAATAAATAAATATTCCATTAAATTAAATTTAATTTAGTTTTAATATAATTGAATCACAAATGTATCTAAATGTATCTTGTTTTTTATAAAATTTAAGATGACTCTTTTAAAATTAAATTTATTTGTGTCAAATCACTTTAAAATTTCAATAAAAATCAAATTGTAATTATTTTAATCACTTAAATTGTAGAAATCAAATTAAAATTGATTACCTAATATAGAGATATGACTATTTCAAAATCTCTTGTTTACTCTTGTCATTATTATGTATTTGTATGTTTATCTATCTCAAATATAACTGACCTAAATATTCAATTTAGAGACAAATATATTTGAAATTCACATAAATTAGTACCAAATAACAAATTCCTGTCTTATATATCTTATTATATTCTTATGACGTTAGGCTAATAACCATATATATATATATATATATACATATATATATATATATGTGTGTGTATGAATGTATGTTATCTTAGAGAAATATGCAGTTTTATTTTTATTCATTATACTACAGATACATTTTGAGGCCACGAGATTAAATTCTATAATAATTGTAATTTGTATTTCATTTCTTTGAAGAAAGAACCTTGATAAACCTACTTAATATATTTGCACTTTGAACCTAAAAAGTCATTATATATATATATATATATATATATATAGATCAGTCTGTAGCGAAACGTAACCCTAACCTAAAAGTGCGAGTTTATTCTAGGTTACATTTCGCTACAGATTTGTAAAAAATCCAAACAGTCCCAACGAATAAATTTGTAGCGAAAAAGAACCCTTCCGTACATTTTTGTAGCGAAACGGAGACCAAAATATACACGCCATATAGGCCCACAAAACAAGTATAAAATCATAAAAAAAAACATAGTACAGAGTTCGGGCAAAGTAAAAAATGTGGCAATAGCGAATTAAAACAATCACATTATATTTTAATTAAATAAAATGCAATGGTTACATTTCGCTACAGATATGTATTTTCTCATTACATTTTTGTAGCGACATGGCGACAAAGAGTCCTTTTTTCTCTAAAAAATCTTATGGCACGGAAATAATTTTCCCACTTAGTGGAGAGTACCAATGAAGTGAATTATAGGATAATACCAAATAAAAAAAATTACATAATTTTTTAGTTAAATAAAATGCAATGGTTACGTTTCGCTACAGAAATGTATTTTCTCATTACATTTTTGTAGCGAAACGGCGACACGAGAGTTTTTTTTTCTCTAAAAAATCTTATGGCCCAAAAAATAAATATTAAAATCATTTTTCCACTTAGTAGAGAGTACCAATGAAGTGAATTATAGGATAATACCGAATAAAAAAAACGTTCAATTTTTTAGTTAAATAAAATGCAATGGTTACGTTTCGCTACAGATATGTATTTTCTCATTACATTTTTGTAGCGAAACGGCGACACGAGAGTTTTTTTCTCTAACAATCTTACGGTCCGAAAATAAATATTAAAATCATTTTCCCACTTAGTAGAGAGTACCAATGAAGTGAATTAGAGGATAATTCAGAATAAAATGAAACGTGTGATTTTTTAATTAAATAAATAAAATGGTTACGTTTCGCTACAGATATGTATTTTCTCATTACATTTTTGTAGCGAAACGGCGACACGAGAGTTTTTTTTCTCTAACAATCTTACGGTCCGAAAATAAATATTCAAATCATTTTCCCTCTTAGTAGAGAGTACCAATGAAGTGAATTAGAGGATAATTCAGAATAAAATGAAACGTGTGATTTTTTAATTAAATAAATAAAATGGTTACGTTTCGCTACAGATATGTATTTTCTCATTACATTTTTGTAGCGAAACGGCGACACGAGAGTTTTTTTCTCTAACAATCTTACGGTCCGAAAATAAATATTCAAATCATTTTCCCTCTTAGTAGAGGGTACCAATGAAGTGAATTAGAGGATAATTCAGAATAAAATGAAACGTGTGATTTTTTAATTAAATAAATAAAATGGTTACGTTTCGCTACAGATATGTATTTTCTCATTACATTTTTGTAGCGAAACGGCGACACGAGAGTTTTTTTTCTCTAACAATCTTACGGTCCGAAAATAAATATTAAAATCATTTTCCCACTTAGTAGAGAGTACCAATGAAGTGAATTAGAGGATAATTCAGAATAAAATGAAACGTGTGATTTTTTAATTAAATAAATAAAATGGTCACATTTCGCTACAAATATGATTATTTCATTACATTTTTATAGCGTAACTGCGACACTAATGTTTATTTTCTCTAAAAATTCATGTTGCTTAAAAATAAATATAAAAATCATTTGCACACTTAAAATTGCTTGCATACGAGTGTACCAATACAGTGAGAGATTTTCATGTAACGCTTTATTGTGTTGTTTTTGGGTAAAGCTTTTCGAGTTTATGTGCCTAAGTGAATACATGAAAATGTCAACAAAATTTGAGCGTTCAGATTTTTGCGTTTGTATATTTGGAATTAAATTGAACATATATATGTTGTGCACGAAGAAAGAAAGTACTTTTTTTCTTCTCTAGTTTATTAAGAAGTAACATTTTAGCTTATTAACTCATATATTTTTATAATAAATGCAAAAATTATAGTACCACAAAAAAATAGACTGCCAATTAGTGTGGCACATAGCTTGCTCGCATCCTATCATGTACTTTATTGTTATATTAATATTAACGTTATATTACTTTCTTGTTTATTGTGTAAAAAGTATTAAAAGTTTTTAGCGATCTTTAACACTTCATAGCGGTGTCGCTGTTGGTTTTAATAAAAAATTGTATTTGAAAAAAGGGTTTCTCTCATTGAATAGATGAAGTTTGATTTTTTTCCCGACCTAAAATTCCAATTTTAAATTTGAAGTTCACGTTTAAGCGAGCGTTGCGCGTGAACCTTGAACGAATAACGTTGTCCAACGAACTCGTCCTGGGCATTGGTAAAATGAGTATGTCTACCAAATTTCATCAAAATCGGTCGACATTTACTCAAGTTATCGTCGCACGTTTCATGATTAGCAGACACACAGACCGACAGACAGACAGCCAGAAACGGAACCAAAAATGTTCCCTGATGTCTGAAACGGATTTCTGTCTTGGAATTTTTGAAATGGGAGAAATAAACAATTTTCGTCCTTCAGAATCAGAATGATCTTATAGCTTCTGACATTCCGTTACTTTCGGTAAGCTCAGGAGCAAATGTGACAGCTAATTAAGTAAATCAGACAATAATTCCTGTAAAGCATAATATCAATAATGTATGTTGTAGGATGCGAGGAAGCTACGGGCCTCTCTAATTGGGAGACTATTTTAATTCGGAGACATATACAATTCTTTCGTTTTTCAGAATGATCTCAATTCCGTTTCCTGGAGCCGACGCGTGGAGCTTAAACTACTAGGCCTAGGCCGATTTTATACATGTTCCGAAAATCATACGCAGGCGAAGTCGAGAATTGAATTTTAGCTCCAAATTTCTCGAAACGGTCCCGACGATTTTGATTAAAAAATTCTAATGGTCTACCATTTAAATACAAATCTAAAGATATAAAGCATTTCCCCAGGAAAAATCTAGTTCCTGAGAAAATAGTTTTAAACGCGGACGGAGAGAGGCCCATCTAGATTCCATACTTCTGCGCACATTTAATATTAAATTATAATAAGTGTAACCCCTCTGGGTATTGAAGCAACAACTTTGTTTTACTAACATCATTATAGTTTTTACCAGAATAAAATACGCTTAAATTGATACGATTTATAATAAAAAGAGGGAAAAAATTAAATTAATAAGACAATAATGATTTCTTAAAGTATCATTTAAGTACGTTGTAGGACACGAGGAAGCTATGTGCCACAATAATGGTCAGACTATGTTTGAAAGTACTGATCCGATTTTAAAGAAACTTGGATGGTTTGTCGAAAGTTGCCCACAGATGGCCCCGTATTAATATTAATTTTAACTGTTGCGCAAAGTTAATACTACATACTAAAAAAATAAGTCTAACCCCACTAGGAATCGAAAGAGATCGAAATCTCATTATACCATTCGTTCAATAATAGAAAGCGAGGAAGCTATGTGCCTCACTAATCGACAGACTATTTTTTTTTATTATATTATTATTGAATACGGCCAACATTATGTGTTTTACATTACTCAGAGTAATTTGTTTTTATAAAACTAAAATTAATATATATATTTTTATTAATATATATATTGTTTTTATATAATTAATGTATATATATTCTTTATTTCCTGCAAAAGGTTTAAAAATAGTTCGAAGTTTGGATATCAGGTGTTATTTTATTGTTTCGTTTTATCGGTTTCTCCTCGGATCCCTGGTATCAAACCCTCTGAAGTAAAGCGGTCTGTGACTCACATCTCTTCACTCTCCTAATTTCTTACTTATGTGAAAAGTAATTCTGTAATTCTACTGAATTTATAAAAACTATGTAAAACAGGTTATAATATACATATTTCCTTTCACCCTGTCATCCATATATTTTTCTTTCCTTCTCCTCTCTCTTTGTGTGTGCGATGTTTATATTTCGAGAAAGTGTTGGGATAAAATAAAAATTAACAAAAGTGCTACAAAGTGTTAGGTACAACAAAAGTTTTGTGTTCAGACGCATGGATTCTATTTGTTGAACCTAGTTGCCTAATGCTCCAAATTCCTAAACCGAGAAAGATTGAGAAATTAATTTTAGGGTCTGATTTTCAGCGCGTTGAAATAAAAACTGATAAAAAGTCAAAATGACTTCTTAAAAACGATTTTTAGTGAAAAAATTAAATTTCCAAATAAATTTTACTCAGATAGAATATTTGTCCTCTCAAACATAATTATTACCCCTCTTTAAAACACTATGTTTCTTGAGGGTAGTTTATTAACCCATCAAATTAAATATAAATACATTCGCTATATAACACTCCTTAGTGAAGCACGGGAATCCAGCTAGTTATGTATAAATAAAAGTTTACTATGTGAAGTATCGGGCACTTTTGTATTATTCCCTTTTTTGGTATATGCTTTTATTATATGCTTAGCAATAAAATGCAATTCCTAATGTTCATTTCCAGGACAGTACTTTAAAATACTTATGCAATGAATGAAATTTCCGGATTCATTTTTCAGCTACAAACAATTACTATATAAATACATAATGACGACATTGAAAATCTAATTTTCATACAGTAACAGTAATGTAGCATAAATAATTTTAATAAATAATTTTTATACAAATAAAAAAAAATCAAGATAAAAATCCGTTTAGGGATCAGGGATTTATTTTTTGGTTTCGAGCCAGTCTGTCTGTTTGTCTGTCGCCCAATTTTTACGAACCAACATATCTTAAAAACCACTCGTTCCATTTTAATAAAATTTGGATGAAAGGTCATAATCAGCCTATTGTTGGTCCCATATAAGTTTTAATCTTCTGCTTCCATTTATTTCTCTTCAACATGCTCACAAACATACATTTATTTACACCTATATCTTCAAAAGTACTCAGCCGTTTGCACTCTTTAACTTTTGCTTAATTAATGCTTTAATTAGGTTTAAGAAACCTAACAAATATAATTAATTTGATAACATCAAACGTAAAAGCATAACATCCTGTAAGTATACAAAATAGGACGTGAGGAAGCAATGTGACACTCTATAATTAGCAGACTATTTTTGGTATAACGTTTTGTCGTATCTATATCGTTAAATTTATACATTGTATTAAGGGGAAAAAAGGAGAGAAAACTACGAACCAGAAGAAATATGTATTTTTTAGAGTTTGTCAATACTTTTAAAACTATTGTGTTTAATTTTCTTATTGATAAACAGTTGTTAAACTTACAACACCTTCTTTAAATTTGTAATTGATGGATTTTTTAGATGTGATTAAAAGTAATCAAATTTAAATAATTTTAATAACTTTAATTGTGAGACGTTTCGACCCTTTTTGTAAGGTCATCTTCTTATCACATTTTTCTTTAATTCAGTGATTCAGTGTAGCATATAATAAAGACTTACAAATGGTTTATATTTTTCTTAAAATAATTGAATTACCTCCATCAGAGTTCGTAATTTTCATCATATCATATTTTTTTACAAATAAATTTAAACTTAAAAATTATTAAAAATCATTTAAAACTTAAAAAGAATTACAAAAAGCAACATTTAAAAACACATAAAGCCTGACATTAAATCAATCTACAAATTTCAACTACAAATAATATGATAGCAATTATGACTACCTATTTATTTATTGTAAAAAATACAAAATGTTGACTGAATTTTAATTGTATAACGATATGATGAAAATGACGAACTCGCATTGAGGTGGTGCAATTATTTTAAGAAAAATATAAACCATTTATAAGTCTTTATTATGCTACACTGAATCACTGAATTATAAAAAAAATGTGATAAGAAGATGACCTTACTAAAAGGGTCGAAACGTCTCACAATTAAAGTTATAAAAATTATTAAAATTTGATTACTTTCAATCACACCTAAAAAATCCATCAATAACAAATTAATTTATACAAATTGTGTTTAAGTCAACCTTCGAATTTTACATTTTTTTTTTTTTTTTTTTAGAGTAAAATCATCGATATCCTAGACAATGTAATACAGACACGAGCCCAAAAATGTTCCCTGATGCCTGAATCGGATTTCTGTCTGGGAATTTTTAAAATCGGAGTCAAAAATGTTTTCATCCTCAAAAGTGAATACAATGCTTCCGTTAAGCTCGGAAGCAATAATATAATATGATTGCTTTTAATGTGTAAAATCCCATTCTTCCCTTTATTTAAAGTCACTTCTAAAGTGTTTAAATATTTTAATTGCTTCTTTTCAAGTCTTATAAGCCATATATATTTTTGACTCCGATTTGCTAAAAATATGTGAAATTAACATATAAATCTGTAACAAAATGAAACCATTGCATTCTATTTAATAAATTTAAAAAAATACGATTTTGCTTCCGAGCTTACCGAAGGTAACGGTATTGTGTTCACTTTTGAGAACGAAAACTTTTATGTCTCCGATTTTAAAAATTCCAAGACAGAAATCCGTTTCATACATCAGGGAACATTTTTGGTCTCGTGTCTGTCTGTCTGTCAGTCGGTCTGTGTCTCTGCGAATTATGAAACGAGTGACGATAACTTGAGTAAATGTCGACCGATTTAGATTAAATTTGGTAGACATGTTTTATTTTACCAATGCTCAGGACGAGTTCGTTGGACAACGTTATCCGTCCAAGCGTTCACGCGGAACGCTCGCGTAAACTTGAACTTCAAATTTAAATTTGGAATTTTAGGCCGGGAAAAAATCAAACTTCATCTATTCAATAAGAGAAACACTTTTTTCAAATACAATTTTTTAGTAAAACCAACACCGACACCGCTATGAAGTGTTAAAGATCGCTAAAACTATTAATAATTGCTACAAAATAAACAATATAACAAAAAAGTAATATAACAATAAAGAACTTGATAGGATGCGAGGAAGCTATGTGCCACACTAATTGGCAGTCTATTTTTCGGTAATATCACATTACTTACTTTATGTAAGTAAATTCACCAAGATTTTTTAGAAAAAAAACTCTTGTGTTTCTACAAAAATATGATGAGAAAAAAATATCTGTAGCAAAATGTAACCATTGCATTTTATTTAATTAAAAAAATAAACGATTTTAAAAAAAAATAATAATATCCTATAGTTAGCTTCATTTTTGTACTCTCTACTAAGTGTGCAAATGATTTATGTATGTATTTTTGGGCTAAAAGATTTTTTAGAGAAAAAAAACTCTTGTGTCGCCGTTTCGCTACAAAAATGTAATGAGAAAATACATATCTTCAGCGAAACGTAACCATTGCATTTTATTTAACTAAAAAATCACACGTTTCATTTTATTCATTATTATTCTCTAATTCACTTCATTTGAACTCTCTACTAAGTGTGCAAATGATTTTTGTATTTCTTTTCGGGCTTTAAGATTATTTAGAGAAAAAAGAACTCTTGTGTCGCCGTTTCGCTACAAAAATGTAATGAGAAAATACATTTCTGTAGCGAAATGTAACCATGCATTTTATTTAACAAAAAAATTATGTTGTTTTTTTATTCTGTATTATCCTCAAATTCACTTCATTTGAACTCTCTACTAAGTGAGCAAATGATTATGGAATTTATTTGCGGGCTATAAGATTTTTTAGAGAAAAAAAACTCTTTTGTCGCCGTTTCGCTACAAAAATGTAATGAGAAAAAACATATCTGTAGCGAAATGTGACCATTTTATTTTATTTAATTAAAAATTTTTTTTTTTTTATTCCTTATTATCCTCTAATTCTCTTAATGTGAACTCTGTACTAAGTGGGCAAAAGATTTTTGAATTTATTTGCGGGCTATAAGATGTTTAAAAGAAAAAAAAAACTCTTGTGTCGCCGTTTCGCTACAAAAAAGTAATGAGAAAATACATATCTGTAGCGAAATGTGACCATTTTATTTTATTTAATTTAAATTTTTTTTTTTTTTTTTTATTCTTTATCATCCTCTAATTCTCTTCATTTGAACTCTCTACTAAGTGGGCAAAAGATTTTTGAATTTATTTGCGGGCTATAAGATGTTTAAAAGAAAAAAAAACTCTTGTGTCGCCGTTTCGCTACAAAAAGGTAATGAGAAAATACATATCTGTAGCGAAATGTGACCATTGCAATCCATTTAATTAGAGTAATTGATTGGTTCGTATTGTTAATATATCATACTGTTCACTGTATTTGAACTGTCTACTAATTTATTTTAATTTTTTTGGGGGGTCAAGGGAGTTGTAATTGAGAAAAAAATATCGTATTGCTTATTAATTGGATACTTTTGGAAAGAGAGGTGCTTACAATTTGTCTCTAATATGTTGCAGTTCATAATTATTGTATCTAACAGCTATTAAAAAAATAAAAATAATTGAGGGTTCCGTTTCGCTCATGAGGGTTACGTTTCGCACCTAAGGGTTACATTTCGCACATGGTCGAAACGTAACCATTTTCGAAAATGGTTACGTTTCGCTACATAAATATACTACTATGGTTACGTTTAGCACATGAGGGTTACATTTCGCACATGGGTTACGTTTCGCTACAAAAATGTACTACAATGTCGCCGTTTCGCTACAATAATATCCATATATATATATATATATATATATATATATATATATATATATATATATATATATATTAGTATATCATAGATATTATAATACTATAATCTATAATATAGTAGTATAATCTAATATTATAGTACTATAATCTATAATATAATTATTTTTATTGAGTAGTAATAACAAGTTACATGTATATTATAGATTATAGTACATGATATCTATGCTATACTAATATATATATATATATATATATATATATATATATATATATATATATATATATATATATATATATATATATATATATATTAGTATAGCATAGATATTATGTACTATAATCTATAATATACATGTAACTTGTTATTACTACTCAATAATAGTTATTTATGTAACTAGGCAGCAAAATGGAATTTTACTGACGAGTGATTAGATTAGCCTCCGAGCCGAAGGCGAGGACAGGCTATGATAATTAACTGCCGAGGCGAAGCCGAGGCAAGTAATTTACCTATTTGACTACCGAGGCGAAGCCGAGGCAGGCAATGAATAAACGAGGCAGAAATGTTTCCTTTGCTGCCTTGTTGCATACAATATTTTATCTACTTGCGGTAGAAAAATGAAGCAGCTAAAATGTTATCTTTATTAATATAACATTTAATAACTATGTGTCATATTAATAAAGATAATAACATATGTATTAACTAAAATTAATGTTCAAATAAGAAACTTGGGAATAATAACAATAAGTGAAAAGCAAACTCAATCTATAACAACAAAATACTAAACACACGTTTATAACACACATAACTTTTGAATGAATAATGCACGCAATATAAAATATTTATTTTTATTTTTACTAAAAAATTAATAAAAGTGTTAAAGATATCTTCTACTGCTTAAAAGAAAAGAAGTAACTAGGATACATCAAAAATAGTAGCTATTCTAATCTAGAATTACTTAAATAATAAAAATAATATGGATGTTCAATGTTTACAGTATAGTCAGTGACTCTACTATTTTTTTTAATTAAAGATCTACTAATCATTGAACTTATTTAACAGAATTAACAAATATAAACAAATTATTTTATTATTAAAACGTTTATTTATTAAATATTACTTATTTAACTATAATATATAATGTTATAAGATAGAGATAATAGTATAAACTGTTCTTGCCAAAATAAGAGGTTATGACACGAAGTGGTAAACACTGTTACTTTCTCAGCCTAGGCAGGGAAATATTTCCCTGCCTAGGCAGAGAAAGTATTTTCCTGACTGTTTTTACTACTTTTCTGTCTGTTTTTAATATTTTAATGACAAATCAGGGAAATAGTACTTTCCAGCTTAAAAACAGTTAAGTAATGTTTAATTTTGCTGCCGCGAGTAGATAAAAATAATTGTTTAATAGTTCGCGAATATGAATCGATTCAAGGAAATATTTTAAAGATCATTTTACACTCAAATTAAAAATTGCAAAGTTATAATAAAAATTCGAACACTTTAAACAAAGCTGAACATGTTTGATAAGAATGTAATAGTGATAATGATAATGAATGACAAGATGTGAGCGTGGGGAAGTAATGTTTCCTTCAGACATATTTTAACCTTCTTTATAAGTGTCATTATTATTTGTTTTAAACAATTGTTTTACGCAATTATTTTTATTTGTTAAATACATAGGGTTTTTTGTACACAATTTCAATGAAATGTAAGATACATAATGTACGAGTATTTCCTTTCTCACATTGGCGCGACGTGAAAATTATATATTTATGGATTTAAACATTTTGGGGCCTCCTCTATCCAAAAAAGTAGGTATTGTTTTTGAAGAGAAACTTTTTTAGGCGCGCTAGAGTATGTTACGTGTTTGTGTAGCGAAGTTTGTGATTCAAGACTCGTCTAAGTGAAAGATTTTTTATAGGTAAATCAAATGTTTAATTAAGCCAATCAACCGTTGATTTGTCTATAAAAAAAATCTTTCATTTTTGCACATAGATACAACTAAGGTGAAGAATACAGAAACCAAAAAAAAAAAAAAAAAAAAAATGGCGTCAAATTGATTTGCTTTTTAAGTTTCATCGCACACCTATTATCCCAATTTTCAACCACTTCCCGTCTTTCAATCTTCCCCAAATTTTGCACATGGAAACAATTGAAGTAAAGAATACAAAAAAACAACAAAAAATAAAAAAAATGGCGTCAAATTTATTTGCTTTTTAAGTTTCATCGCACACCTATTATCCCAATTTTCAACCACTTCCCGTCTTTCAATCTTCCCCAAATTTTGCACATGGAAACAATTGAAGTAAAGAAAAAAAAAAAATAAAAAAAAAAAAAATAAAAAAAATAACGTCAAATTTATTTGCTTTTTAAGTTTCATCGCACACCTATTGTCCCAATTTTCAACCACTTCCCGTCTTTCAATCTTCCCCAAATTTTGCACATGGAAACAATTGAGGTGAAGAATACATAGACTATATAATACTAGACATTAAATATATAGACGCGGGGTTCGATTCTTCACCAGGGAGGAGTTGTTTCTATGGTATTACTAGTAAGGTGCTAGTACTAGCACTAGACGGGTAGGATTAGCCACTTGTTGGAACCTAGCAAATTGCTAGATCCCAACAAGTGGTTACTAAGTAGCAATTTGGTCATCTTTTAGGCCCATTTTACTAGTCCCATGGTTGAGAGTTGCAGCCACTTCACACATCATACCTCTGTACATTGTACCACCGAAGCGTGCATGATGTGATCATTAGTGAGCCGAATAAATCAGAGCATCACGGTGAGGGATCGAACCTACGACCTCGAACCGCCCTTGATTATTTCTATGGCCAATTTTGATAAAACAACACATGAAGACATCGCATAATAGTTATTTATGCACCTAGGGAGTAAAGTAAGCCATTATTCCCTGAGCGAATAAGTTGGTTCTTGAGGCGAAGCCGAAGGAACCATGGTCCACAAATGCCGAGGCGAAGCCGAGGGAATTAGACTCTTAATTCCCGAGGCATAGCCAAGGGAATAACGCTTATTAGCCCCCAAGGTA
Source organism: Gerris lacustris (assembly GCA_951217055.1). NCBI lineage: Eukaryota > Metazoa > Arthropoda > Insecta > Hemiptera > Gerridae > Gerris > Gerris lacustris. The sequence continues at coordinate 3,864,777 of OX578286.1, read as the reverse complement.
CAGCCGAGAGATATAATTATCGCGAGGGGAATAATGGCACTTTACTCACGAGGTACATACAAAATTTTATCTTCAGTAGGAAGAAAATACACATTTTCGTCCATTGCACAGTTTTTATTTATTATTTTAATAAATAACAATAATTGTTTGCACTTTTAATAGACATGCAGATATAAGAGATTCAATATTTAAAAAAAAAGAATTGTAATTAAACTTAAATAGAAGGTTATTTAGATGCAGGTTATAAACAATGATAAACAAGGTCGAAAAAGCAGTGTCGCTAACCTGATTTCAACAACTTCATTGCATTAGCCATTCATTCTCTACTATTTATAAAAGAATTAAGTTGGCAATTCTTCTTTTTCTCCCTGGTTTTGCTTTTTCTCTCTACTATTACTTTTTCTCCCTTCTTTTGAGGTCAGGGAAGAAAAGACTTACTTTAGTTCCTCTAAACTAATCCAAAATTATCACTTTTTCTCCCTACTGGAGATAAAACTTATTTATTACCTCTATTCTTATTGAATCTAATAAATTTTTACTAAAAGGAAGGAAAAAACCCCTTTGCTTAGATATTGCTGATGCTATCCCAGTGCCTCTAGTTTTATTTGTTTTCTAAAGGGATTCATTTGTATGCTGATGATGGGTTTATTTGTGTACTGATGGGTTGTTTTTGGTTTACTGATGGGTTTATTTGTGTACTGCTGGGTTGTTTTTGGTTTACTGATGGGTTTATTTCTGTGTTACAGGAGAGTCGCGGGTGCCGGGATTCGGACTGGGAAGGCTGGAAGGGTCCTGCAGCAGTTCCGAAGAACAACTGTACAGCTGCAGTCCGGGTTCGGACAGTTCCGTCTACTATGACGCACTCCCTTTCTTGGATTTCCATCTTCCTGAACGCAAACTCGGTTCCAGAGACTGCTCTCCCGAATGTCTTCGAAAAGGCTACCACGTGTCTCTAGTCCCGCAGAAGCCGGTGAGACCAGTAGCGACGGCTGAGAATTTGTTGGCTGAAAGATACATAGCGAGGGCGACTCAAATCGTAGCCGAATTACGTCTTGAAGAACCCGACAAGAAGACTCCAAACGGTAAAGGTAAACCGGCAGAAGCGAAAAAACAACTTAAACTCGACGGTCTCGACGATGAACCGGATATAGAATGTGAAGAGTTTATACTTTTCTACGACGAGAAAACTAAAGATGAAGAGGAAGACGACGAACAATCGTCTAAGACGCAGAAGAAATTACGTCGAGCTTCATCTCTGAAATCTCCTAAGTTACCGCCATCCCCGGGTGAGAAGAAGATCGTACGATTTGCCGACGCTTTAGGACTGGATTTGGCCGACGTGAGAACCTTCTTAGACGATATACCTAAAGTACCGAAGTCGGCATTTCGGGATTTAGAAGGTGTTGAAATAGCGCCTTCGCCTGTCAATTCTTTCTTGGATTCCTACATGAGCCCAGTCAGGAACGAAAAGTCAGTTGTTCCATTGTTCGAACAACCGTTCTCTTCGAGATCGTTTATGGAACGGTTAAGAGCTAATTCCGTCTGTTTAGAGAGCGCTTCCGTTACCGATCCTAATCTGTTCATGATCACCGGTGTCGTAAGAGTCGTCAACCTAGGGTTCCACAAAGAAGTCGTGGTCAGATATTCAGACGATTCTTGGCTCACTCATAACGACCTTCAAGCTCGGTATTTACCAAACTCGTGTGACGGATACTCCGATAAATTCTCGTTCGCACTCTTCGCAAATGGATTAGAAGTCGGAAAGCGTCTCGAACTGGCTTTGAAATACAAAGTGAACAATTCGGAATTTTGGGATAACAACGAAAACGTTAACTACGCCTTCCAGTGTGTTCCGGTCGGTATACCACGCCCTGCTGCCACATACGAACCAACCCCATTAACCTTCGGGTCATCCTTTTCCGGCTCGTTTTACTGAGAAGCTTGAAAATAAAACTTCTTAACTGAACATGCAAGTGAAAAATGGAGGAAAAAAAAGAAAATAACGATTCCAACAAAATCATCGGCAGATAAGTATAACGGTCACCTGGCGGCTAATCATTTCACTTCTGAGAATTATTTGTCTTGACTTTTGTTAGTTTTACAATGAAGAATTATTTTTATCGTCCACAGAAGAAATTCCTTAACAGGAATGGGATTACTTTTAAAGTAAACATATTACGAAGGTGAAAGTCAGAATAAAGGTAAACAATTGTGAAACAAGAAAGTTCGTCAAAAGTAAACAAATAAATGTATGATCTGGTGGCTGTTAGAGGAACTATTAAGTGTATAATGCTAAAAACACCGCAATTGTTTTTTACAACTTATTACTGTTTTCAATCGTTTTATCCTTTGTAAAAAAAATTACGTTTTAAACTTATTATAAGTAAATGGTTTTCATTGTCTTCAAAATTTTAAATTTTAAAATTGAAGGACATTAAAAGTTAACCAAGAGATTATATTAGTTTGAGACTACCCTAAAACATCTGTAATTCACAATACACTAGGTTAGATATTTAATTATATTCAACTCGTAATTGGAGTAATAAGGTGAAGTCATTTTCACTGACTCCTTACCTATTTATTGATTATATTATCCAAGTTACAGTAAAAATTCTATCTGTTAATACACACGAATTCTTAATTTAATTAATTGTTCCAAAACGCCTTAAAAGTACTAGTTTAGACTAAACCCACAATACGCACATGTACTGTAAATTGCAGACACACTTCAAACATTCAAACATTTCTATATATATAATAATTTTTTTTTAAAAAAGTAGTTGAAGCTTTCTGGATTAATTAATTTTGTTAGAAATATGTGTCGTGTTATAGTATAATAATGTATTTAATGTGTTTATAAGCAAGGGTTGCGTCTGCTTATCTAAAAGTCAAGTTTTTTTTATTAATAGCTAAAATGCCTTAAAATATCTAGTTTAGACTAAACCCTCAATACTCGCATGTACTGTAAATTGCAGCCACACTCATTTCAAACATTTAACAATTCTATAAATATATATATTTTTTTAAATATTAGAAGATTTATGGATTAATTAATTTGTTAGATGTGTGTTGTGATAGTATAGTATAATGTATGTAATGATTTTGTTAAGCAAAAGTTTCGTCGGCTTATCTAGAAGTCACGTTTTCTGTGTTCTTTAAGCAACATTAAAGATAAGCTATTTGTAATAACCACTAATACTATCGTAAATACCGACGTCAGTTATCAATGACTGATGTCTTGTCAATGACCAAAGTCCAACTCCTGTTTCGCTATTATGAACTAATTATGAATCGAAACGAAAATGGCTCAAAATAATGAAATGTATGAGACTAAGATAATAATTTTCATGAATAAAAATTAAAATTAAATAAAAGATTAATGTAAATATAACTATTTTAATGTGAGAGAGGATAGAAAATAATCCTTCACACAACTATGTAAATAAATAATTTAATTATATCAAATTAAATTCCTAGTAATGTAAAGAATGATATATTATGTACATATTATTATAAATACAGAATATTATTCAAATTTTATATTAAAATAATTATTAATTAATTAAAGTCTGTGCTCAAATTTAAGAAAAAAATGAAGGAAGAAAGATATTTATGAAGATGTATGTTATAATAATTATATTCAAAATATATAATATTAGTTTATACCAAGAAAACCATATCAAATTGTTACAACAATAAACATAATTTTCTTTTAATAAAAATATAAATTTAAGGCTCTAATGATGTATTTAAGCCAGAACTGATAAAAAAAAATGTCTGTTTCCCGTAGTTAATAATAATTATAATTTGATTTAAATTAAAATTTAACTTTCCGTAGTATGAAAACTACCAAAACTTAAAAAAATTGAATTTCGAATTGATTGTACAAGGTACAGGTACTAATTGAGTACTTTATAATTATAAGCGTTAATTCTTGATTTAGTTCTAATGTCATAAAATTTGACTGTCTAAATGTATATGAATATTGAAAGCTTGGATTCGGGACTAGTTATCGATTACGGTAGTGAAAAATCATTCTCCTGCGTAGCTTAGATGGAAGAGCGCTATACTGGAAATATAGAGGCCCGTGGTTCAAATCCCGGCACAGGAGTGTATTTTTCACTGTCTGTTTCCCGTAGTTAATAATAATTATAATTTGATTTAAATTAAAATTTAACTTTCCGTAGTATGAAAACTACCAAAACTTAAAAAAATTGAATTTCGAATTGATTGTACAAGGTACAGGTACTAATTGAGTACTTTATAATTATAAGCGTTAATTCTTGATTTAGTTCTAATGTCATAAAATTTGACTGTCTAAATGTATATGAATATTGAAAGCTTGGATTCGGGACTAGTTATCGATTACGGTAGTGAAAAATCATTCTCCTGCGTAGCTTAGATGGAAGAGCGCTATACTGGAAATATAGAGGCCCGTGGTTCAAATCCCGGCACAGGAGTGTATTTTTCACTGTCTGTTTCCCGTAGTTAATAATAATTATAATTTGATTTAAATTAAAATTTAACTTTCCGTAGTATGAAAACTACCAAAACTTAAAAAAATTGAATTTCGAATTGATTGTACAAGGTACAGGTACTAATTGAGTACTTTATAATTATAAGCGTTAATTCTTGATTTAGTTCTAATGTCATAAAATTTGACTGTCTAAATGTATATGAATATTGAAAGCTTGGATTCGGGACTAGTTATCGATTACGGTAGTGAAAAATCATTCTCCTGCGTAGCTTAGATGGAAGAGCGCTATACTGGAAATATAGAGGCCCGTGGTTCAAATCCCGGCACAGGAGTGTATTTTTCACTGTCTGTTTCCCGTAGTTAATAATAATTATAATTTGATTTAAATTAAAATTTAACTTTCCGTAGTATGAAAACTACCAAAACTTAAAAAAATTGAATTTCGAATTGATTGTACAAGGTACAGGTACTAATTGAGTACTTTATAATTATAAGCGTTAATTCTTGATTTAGTTCTAATGTCATAAAATTTGACTGTCTAAATGTATATGAATATTGAAAGCTTGGATTCGGGACTAGTTATCGATTACGGTAGTGAAAAATCATTCTCCTGCGTAGCTTAGATGGAAGAGCGCTATACTGGAAATATAGAGGCCCGTGGTTCAAATCCCGGCACAGGAGTGTATTTTTCACTGTCTGTTTCCCGTAGTTAATAATAATTATAATTTGATTTAAAATAAAAGATTAATGTAAATATAACTATTTTAATGTGAGAGAGGATAGAAAATAATCCTTCACACAACTATGTAAATAAATAATTTAATTATATCAAATTAAATTCCTAGTAATGTAAAGAATGATATATTATGTACATATTATTATAAATACAGAATATTATTCAAATTTTATATTAAAATAATTATTAATTAATTAAAGTCTGTGCTCAAATTTAAGAAAAAAATGAAGGAAGAAAGATATTTATGAAGATGTAGTTATAATAATTATATTCAAAATATATAATATTAGTTTATACCAAGAAAACCATATCAAATTGTTACAACAATAAACATAATTTTCTTTTAATAAAAATATAAATTTAAGGCTCTAATGATGTATTTAAGCCAGAACTGATAAAAAAAAAATATATATATATATATATAAAAATAGAAACCATGCAATATAAAATAAATGAATATGATATTATTGTATATAAATTTATATATTTATTGTTAAAAATATTGAATAGTGCATTAAAGAAAATATATATTATAAATAAATAAATATAATAATTTCAAAATTTGTAAATAAAAAATAATATTATATATTGAAATGTAAAATAAGTATGGTTGTTGGGATAACCAACATCAAAATTATTAAAATTATATTGAACTATATTAAAAATATTATATAAGAATTCAAGAAATTATCAATTTTGAAAAAAAAAAAAAATAATTTAATGATAATATTTCAGAAAACATTTAAATGTTTTTTTTTTTTATAAATTGTAAAAATATTACTTGATTAATGTGCCCTTTGTGTAATAGGAACTTACATATTTTTATGAATTATATAGGTAATGTCAATTATGTATATGCATAATGGAATAATTTTAATGCTAGGGGTTAGGGGGGGGGGGGGGGGGTGTCAATAATATGGATTTTAGAAGAATGGGCAATAAGAAAAACATAGTTACTTAAAATTGTCCTTCATATTTTACGATTTTAGTAGTATTCATACTACGGAAAGATTAAATTTAAATTTTAATTTAAATCAAATTGTAATTATTATTAACTACGGGTAACAGACAGAGAAAAATACACTCGAGCGCCGGGATTTGAACCACGGGCCTCTATATTTCCAGTATAGCGCTCTACCAACTAAGCTACGCAGGAGAATGATTTTCTCTGACGTTAATGTTACCTTGTCCCGAATTTAAGCTTTCAATTTTCCACAAGTCTTACAAGTCAAGAATATAGAGGCCCGTGGTTCAAATCCCGGCGCTGGAGTGTATTTTTCTCTGTCTGTTTCCCGTAGTTAATAATAATTATAAATTGATTTAAATTAAAATTGTCCTTGAATTTATGTTAAACAAATAATAAATTTTACAAATATTATTTGTTTTAAAGTACACTATGAATGTAATTCTATAGGGAGTTTTAGATGTTGTTTGAGATGTAGGAGGATTAGAAATAGATAAATAACTTAAAATTGGTTATAAATAGTTATTTTTATAATCTATAAATGGTTATTGGTGGTTAAAAATCCATTGAATTAGCTTATTAAATATGGTTTGATTTGGTTAGTGATTGTTTCAGGTAGTTAAAACTTGTTAAATATTTTTATTAGTTGTTTAAAAATTGGTTTAATGTTCAAATGAATTAAATTTAACCAATTTTTAATTAGTTTGCTGCGCTTTAGAGATCTTTTAAAAAATTTAAAGGATTTAGGAGGATGTAATCTATTTATGTTTAACAATCTATATTATGATCTATCTCAAGTAACTATGTCTAACCATTTTTAACCACCTATAACCAGTCTTATAAACTATGGAGAAAGAAATCGAATAATTAAATTTTGAAAATGTTCGAAGTACTTGTAAATATAAAATGATTATTGAATAAAAGAAGCCTAGTTTGTAAAAATGGTAAGATTACTGTAGATGTACTGATTCCTAATTTAAATTCTTTATGTATATAGAAAGATTTAACTATTATTATTATTATTATTATTATTTTTATTTTTTTTTTTTTTATTGTTATTAATTTTTAAATTTTTAGGTTCCCTGTGTAAACAAATAACGTAATTACAACATTTTCAATATTATATAAATATTTTATGGGTTGAAAAGGAGTAACTTGCAGACTATTTGTAATTGCTCTAAAGTAAGAAATGTATGATTGGATAAAATGTGTCTGAAATGAAATACTGCATTTAGTTTAACAATTGTACAAATAAATGAATAATTATCAAACAATAGTACATTTCGCGTCGAGTGAGGAAAGTAGCATTTTGCATGCGAGTATGGAGTTTGCACCCGAGCGACAGCGAGGGTAGTAAAACCACACGAGCAATGCAAAATGCCGTTTTCGCACGAGTTGCGTACCGTACTTTATCTACGATTGTTAGATTTAAATAATAAATTCAGAAACAAATAAACTTACTGTATGTAAGTTCGTATCTCTCTCTCTTGATAAAGATGGCATTAATTCTTGAGTTGTATTTTTTGCCGAATTAATTATTTGTGGAGGAGTATTATTCTCCACATTTTCGTCAAAGTCACTTGATTCACTCATTTTTTTTCACTAAAAACTCGATATAAACATTTACTTTAATAAAAGAATAGCAAACTAGTTTTGTTAAATGTAAACAAACTACGCTAAAGTACGTAAGGAATCACTTTCTAAGCATCTAAACAGAGATACAATGTTTATATTTCGTTTCAATCGTAGATAAAAGTACTAAAACTTGATAAGCAAACAATTTGACCTAATAACAAGGAACTATAGTTTCTTGTTGTCAGTGTTTTAATGGAACGATTGGCTTAATACCGAGTATAGGCTGAATTCGGCTTGATCTGAATAAAGAGAGAATTTTGTAGATAACATTATTTTAGCTCAAATATGCTGAAGCTTTTTCCTTAGTGTAGACTGAGGAGAGTCAGCGTGGCTGCGTGGATTACATAACTTACCACGTCTGTTCGGCAATAACTGAATCAAGTGTGGTACGAGGCCGTGAGTTCGATTCCTCGCCGTGATGCTCTGATTTATATGGCTCACTAATAATCACATCATACTCGTTTCGGCAGTACAATGTACAGAGGTATGATGTGTGAAGTGGCTGCAACTCTACCACGGGGCTAGTAAAATGGTCTAAAAGATGGTCTAATTGCTAGCTTCCAACAAGTGGTTCATCCTACCTATCTAGTACTAGTACTACCATCTTACTACTACTAGTGTAGACAGGTATTCAATCCGCTCCCCACTCCTAGACCACGGTGGGATTATAGATAATGCCTAATTCTATTTGGCTATTTTTTAATTGTTATAAATTTTGTTAGTTATTTACTTCGGCAATTTTGTACAATTGTTACTTTAGTTTTTTTTTATATGTGAACTTAGTTATTATGGAGTTCTAATTGTTCTGGTGTTACCGTGTGGTGTTTCTGAAGTTTCACCTCTTGTGCAAGAGGCAACTTAAAGGTGATGAATGTCGAATTTTGTTTTAAAATCACTGTTTGTACAGATTGATTGCCATTAACTAATTAATAGTTTATAAGAAACACTGATATCTAATCTAGCTGAAATCTAATTCTGATATAATTCTGATACATTTTCTGGAAGTCTTGTAATTATTTTGCTAGCAATTCTGATTTCTACAAAGTTTCAGACAAAAAAAAAAGTAAATACTCTGTCACAGCTCAAATGGGAAAAGGTCTGATCTTGGTAAACCCTGAAGTCAGTGGTTCTAGTCTCATCAAAGTGGCACATTTTTATGTTTCTCTCCCTTTTGAATTCGAATGTAACAAATATATATATAAAGATAGAAGAATAAGTCTCTTAAAGTAATATTTTATATGTATAATCAAACAAGCTTTTAGTCTGTCAAAGACCATTATCAGTGCTTTATCTAACAGTAACGTAAATACAATTAAAAATGTAAAAAAAAAAACCAATACAATAAAAAATGAAACGAAGCAGCCAAAAATAATAAAAGTAAAAATAAAATACAACAATAAGTACACATTTAAAATTCAAATGATTTATCTTTTATCCTGTTAATATATAAATTATTAATTAATCTCATTACTAAAAAATACTTTAAATTTATAATATTAATAATTGAGAACCTATTTGTTTAATATTTGATATATTTATTTATCCCTGCTAATTAATTTTAATTATTATTCAATTTTAAAATTATATTTTGTTGACTGAATTTATAATTTTGTATATTAATTTAATTTTTAATTCTTTTTAAAAAAAATAAATTTTATTTTGTAATGTTTAATTAAAGTTTTATCTAATCAAGTAAATTTAGTGTTGTGTAAATATTATTTTTAAAAAACATTTTTTTTTTTAACCAACATTATTATTATTTTATTATCATATTGTTGTAATATACTCTATTCTATTATATTTATTATTAAAATATTAATTATTACCTAAATTTAATTATTAACTAATTTAAAAGCCAAAATTAGAGATACAATTTATTATATTTATAAAAAAAAATATATCACCAATTTTTTTTTATAAGGTAAAAAAAAGAAAATTGTTGAATAAACTTAATATTAAGATTATATTAAATTAATTTATTGTTTAATTTTTATTACTTTTATTTAATTATATTCCTTTCTTTAATTATTAATTTTTTCTTCAGGAATATAATTAAATATATTAAAGAAAATGAACTGAACTTAATTATGTAAATATATTTTAGAATTTTTTTTAAAAATGTTTATTAAGAAATAACTGTTCTATTTGTTATTTGGTTTTTTATTAATTATTATTAAATTAATTTATTTTTACTTTATAATAATAAATGTTATTATTATTATTTTAAAATTTAATTTATTACTATAAATTTTTTTTTTTAAATAAATATGTTTCCTTGTAAATATGAGAAACCCCTATCATTGTATTTGTATGTATGGATACATAATACAAATATTATATATAGTACATTTATTATTATTATTAGGTTGTATGATTTTTGTTTAAATATTTTATTTTTTAATTATTTTTATGATTATAATATAATTGTATTTAATTAGACTGCTCTGCTGTGCCATTAAGGAAAATTGCTTGTGGAAACAATATAATATTTTAAATTTTTTTGCACTCATATACTAAATTAAATGAAGAGAAGAAGATTGTGTAAATTGCATAGAAATAAATGAATTAAATATACATACATATTTATATATTATGTATATTATATTGTTTGTTTTTTTCTTGTTTTAAAAATGTAAGCATTAAAATTGTCAATTGGGTTTGTAAAAGTTTTTTTTTTTTTTGTTTGCGCATGCTCAGAAATTTAAATGTGATTTTAGTACCTGAAAAACAAATCGTAGAAAAAAATAAATAAATAAATAAAATTATGAAAAATTAATGTTAATTTTAAATTTAAATATATGGAAATTTATTATTTGTATAAAGAAATATAGAATTATTCATTTTTATTTTTTTGTTGCTTTTTTATTTTTTTTTTTTTTTTTTCATTCCCCTGGTCCAATTTTCAGTGAAAGGAAGAATTTATTTGTGTGTACAGATTACAGAGAACATTTTATTTACATGATAAAGATATTAACAGTGTTTATTTCTTCTTTTAGCTTCCGAGCTTACCGAAGGTAACGGAAGCTATATTATAGTTAGTTCTGAAGAACGAAAATATTTTGTCTCCAATATTAAAAATTTCAAGACAGAAATCCGTTTTAGACATCAGGGAACAATTTTGGTTCCGTGTCTGTCTGTCGGTCTGTCGGTCTGTCGGTCTGTCGGTCTGTCTGTAGCTCTATTTTTGTGAACCAACATATCTTAAACACGACACGTCCAATTCTAATGAAATTTGTATGGTAGGTCATAATTAGCCCATTTTTGGTTCCATATAAGTTTCAGTTTGTTTGTCCATACAAGTTCTGTGCCAATTTGTTTTTTTTTTTCAACATGCGCATAAACATGCATTTATTTACACCTATAGCTTCAAAACTACTTATCTGATTTTTATGAAACTGGGATGGTTTCTCAAAAGTAGCCTGCAGATAGCCGCAGATTAATTTCAACTGTATGGGCTCCTTAAATTTTGCTAAATTGATACTTTAATTATTGTAAAAAAAAGTCAAAACAATTTTGACAGATTTAAAAAACAGGGGATAATTAAATAGATTTGACAATAATAGGTTTTAATAGTATGAAATCATTAAAGTATACAAAATAGAACGCAAGGAAGCTATGTGCCACACTAATTGCCAGAGTATTTTTGAACTGTCTCTAAGCTGGCTACATAAAATTTGAGATATACTTACCTACACAGATACTCTCAGATGTATTTATGTCAGAAAATGGAGTTATGGCAGTCTAAAGTTGACTCTTGGAACTGGTGTATACCTACTGTTAAACCCCTTTTTTTAAATGTTGGCAGCCATGATTTGTGGAAAAATCCTAGGCCCTTTTCAATAGGCTAGATCTTTTTCAATTCAATAAAACAGCAATTTACAAAAAAACTTTTAAATTTATTAACACAATAACATAAATTTTGTCAATAAAGCCTGGTTTACACGATCCCAGTATACTTGGACCAAGTAGTGGAACTTTGATACACTATAAAAATGTAAGGTAAGATAGAAGAGATAGAGTAAGTTAAAGTAGAGGTGAAGATAGATTGTGTGAAATGTTTTTCCCTCTAGAACTTTAGTTAAATTGTACTTATTAAGTTTTAAAACAGTGGTGATATATCACCTTCTGGTTAACAAAATCCAGCTCAACCTCATCTCATATTTTGACAGCTTGTACTCATCATTTGTCAGGTGTCAATTTTTATTTTGATCAAAGTCTACTTAGATCGAACCCATCCAACTCAACTTGGATGTCCAATATTGACTTTGATACACTGTTTACATGATCAAAATAGCGTCAAAGTTGAGTTAAAACTGACTTAGTCCTTGGTCCAAGTATACTTGGATTGTGTAAACCAGACTTAATCAAATTTTGGAATAACTTTTAAAGAGTTATAAATAAGTGAAGGTACCAAGAGCTATTTAACTTGTCAAATGCCAGTATGTTATATCAGTCAAACGATTGCTTGATGAGACTCTCTGGAAAATTTAATTTTGAACCAACTTTAAATAATGAGGATTCTATTTGTAAATTAAAGTGTTTAAGAAATATAATTAGGTTGTCTCTTTGTCAAGGAGGTAGCGTATAATAAGGTGTCTGACAAACATCAAGCTAGAATTTTTTGTATTCTATTAATCTTTTGGTGCCTTTAAAGAATATGTGGTTGGCTAAGTTCGCAGGACAAAAGGCATTTGAAAAAAACCAACCTATGAATGCAGCCATGTCTCCCTCATTTTTATGGAAAATGTGATTTTTATGATACTGATAACAAATTAATTAGTAGACTAAAAATCAAGTTGATGTTAATTAATCTCTTGATAGGTTAGTTATTCAAATATTACTTCAAATCAAAGTGGTCACCTGACAAAGTGGTGGTTTGATAAAAAATCAAATAATGTAATTGTAATTAAAGTTGTGAAAGCATAGTATACTAACCAACAGTTCATTCATGTATGAAGGGTTTAGCTATCTGGTATCAATCCAGTATTGCATTGATTGAAGGCTACTCCAGGTTTGTTCAACGGACCCACTTCGTAGTCTATGTCTTCAAGCCATAATAGCCGCCCCACCCTCCCAGATTTTTAAGTAAAATAAAAGACCCTGTCAAACAGGCTCACCAATACCTCACCTGAACAACAAAAAAGTTGCAGCTTTAATCTCCAAAAGCAAGTCAATATTTCATAGGCCAGCAGACAAGTCCAAGTGTCAGAGAATGATTCCAGTTTGGCAAGCATCATATTACACTTTCAAGGTGTAGAGATGCCAGATTTCCGGTGGACAAAATGGTGACACATAGTTGGGGAGTTACCCCCCCCCCCCCCCTCACACTTCTAAAAGAAATTAATTTTTAACTATTTAAACGTCTAAGTAACAACTGTGTTTTAATATATCCGTTACAAAATGTTAAATGTTACTATTGCATTTTAGCCAAATTAAACTTGAAATTTTACCTTGCAAAAGGTGTAGTAGTTCTTATTCCTTTTTATATGTTGTACCTACTAGGTGTGCACACTCTAATGAAAAGCCTAAGTTTTCAATCTCAACGGTGCGCCATTGGTGCAGAAAAACCACAAGCTTTCCGGCACTATTTTTTTATTTATCATTTTAATTTTATATTTGTTGGATTTGGGGTATTTATTTAATTGTATTATTATTTTTGTTTTATTTATTTTTTGTTGTCAAGGTAATTGTTTTGTTTATGAATGTCAAGTTTTGTAAAAGAGAAAAATATAGTTTATTTTGGAAAGTGGTTTTGATTCCAACGAAAAAAGAAGCTCTCGTCTTATTCTTGGGAACTTAGTGCTTAGTTCTTACATTTTTTGTGGCGACCGTGACTCCAAGAATAGACATGGACCAGCTTAAAGTATTGCGGTCAACTTTGAGAGCTTCAGTGACAAGGCAGGTAACAAATATTGAATATTTAATTCAGAATAATGGAGAGCAGAATTTAATCAAACTACAATTTTTAGTATTAAAAGAACGCTATAATAAATTAAAAGAAGTAGAAGATAAAATAGTAGAAGCCATGCTTGAGGCAAAGTGTAGTGAAGAGGAGCTTCTTCAAAATTTTGACGCATCTGATGTTTATATAGCTAAATTTGCCGGAGTGAAAAATCTTTTAGACGAACAGATTTTTGGTAATAATTCAAAATTAAATCAGTCTGATATTTCTCAAAATTCAGTAACTTCAGTACCAAAATGCCGTTTACCAAAAATAGAGTTGAAAAAGTTTAGTGGAGAGTTAATTGAGTATTTACCATTTTGGTCGCTTTTCTCAGTAGTTAATGATGATGCGAACCTAAGACCCGAAGATAAGTTTCAGTACCTACTTCAGGCTACTGTAGTAAAGTCGAAGGCTCGAGAGTTAGTGGAAAGTTATCCGCCTACTGCGGAGAACTACCCTAAAGTTATAGAGGCGTTGAAGGCTCGTTATGGAAGGGATGACTTACTGATAGAAGTCTATATCCGAGAATTGTTGAAGCTAGTCCTTCAAAATGCTTTGGGAAAAGTGAAAGATCAAAATCTTGTCTCGTTGTATGATCGTTTGGAATCCCACTTAAGATCACTAGAATCACTAGGCATCAACAATGATAAGTTTGCAGCTGTGTTGTTGCCCCTTATTGAATCCAGTTTGCCTGAAGAAATTTTTCGGGTGTGGCAGAGAAGTGGAGTCAGTGCTTCAATTAATGAAAGTACTAAAGAATCTCTATCTAATAGGAGGCTCGAAAGCTTGATGAGGTTTTTAAAGAACGAAGTAGAAGCGGAAGAGCAAATCGAATTAGCAAAATCAGGATTTGGTGTTAGTAACGCAGGTTCAACGGGAAAGAACTATGAGGTGAAGCATCAGAATTTAAAACAGAAACCAGAATTGTCGACTGAACTTACTGCTGCAACCTTGGTTGATTCAAAATCTGAAACTGCGAAGAATATGTCCCTTGAACAGAAGAATGACATAATTAGGCAGAGGAAAAGGTGCTTTATTTGTTTAAAGTTCAACCATATAGCCAAAATGTGTAGGGTGAAAGTAGTTGGCCATAACTGTGGACTAAGACGTTTAGCTATTATGTGCCCAAAAGTATATCTAAATGCGGCACCAAGAAAAGAAGAAAAAACTGTAATTATCACCAAAGAAAGAGGCAGTTCTTACAAACTACTCGATAGGAAATGTTTTGCTGCAAACCGTTATTGGTCGATGATCGGAAGGAAGGACAAAATCCAAGTTCGAGTTCACATAGACTGGGATCAGGTAGGTAAACACTGTGCCGAAAAACGCATCATGTGGAAATTCTCCGTACCGTCCGCAGCGTGGTGGGGAGGATGGTGGAAGCGATTATTTAGAGTTATGAAAGAATTGCTTAGGAAGATCTTTGGTAGAGCGAGTCTAACTTACGAGGAGATGCTATCTGTGCTGTGCGATTGTGAATCGGTTATAAACAACAGACCCTTAACTTACGTTTCCGAAGATCCTACAGACCTCTCACCTCTCACACCAAATACATTTTTACAAGAACCGAAAGAATCTGGGCTTCCTGAATGCGACATAGTGGACTCGCATATGTTAAATCGGCGTGCCAAGCGGAGGCAACTTCTGCGAGAACAGTTTCGACGAAGGTTTCGATCAGAGTACTTAGGGCAATTAGTACATGGTCCTAAAATAAAAGGAGAAAGGAGAAAGCTCGTCGTGGGAGATTTGGTGCTTGTTGAAGATGAGTCAAAGAAGAGGATCTCATGGCCACTTCCAAGAGTAAAGGAGTTAATCCCTGGTCGAGATGGCCACGTAAGAGTGGTTCGGCTGCGGACGGCTAAGGGGGAGGTACTTCGTCCCCTGAGGAAGATATTTTGGAGATGGTTCCCGAGACGCATGACTTAGAGTAAATTAACTTGGAAGTTAATTTAGGTGGGAGTGTGTTGGATTTGGGGTATTTATTTAATTGTATTATTATTTTTGTTTTATTTATTTTTTGTTGTCAAGGTAATTGTTTTGTTTATGAATGTCAAGTTTTGTAAAAGAGAAAAATATAGTTTATTTTGGAAAGTGGTTTTGATTCCAACGAAAAAAGAAGCTCTCGTCTTATTCTTGCGAACTTAGTGCTTAGTTCTTACAATATTTTTTATTTTGTTTGTTTAATTAATCAATATTGACTTTATAAACGTTAGTATGTAATTCTATCTTTGTTAACGTTAACAATAATTTTCAAAATTTCTTTGATCTAAAAACTTTTTATGTAATTTTTCACAAGACCACCCCAAAATTAGCTGTATCTCGGAAGCTAGTTACAATATAAACTTCATTCTGGTCATAAGTTATTGGAAAATCATTTTACTTAAAAGTTTTATGTCTCCGATTTTAAAAATTCCAAGACAGAAATCTGTTTCAGACATCAGGGAACATTTTTGGTTCCGTGTCTGTCTGTGTGTCTGCGAATCCTGAAACGTGCGACGATAACTTGGGTAAATGTCAACCGATTTTGATTAAATTTGGTAGACATGTTCATTTTACCAATGCCCAGGACGAGTTCGTTGGACAACGTTATCCGTTCAAGCGTTCACGCGCAACGCTCGTGAACTTCAAATTTAAAATTGGAATTTTAGGTTGGGAAAAAATCAAACCTCATCTATTCAATGAGACAAACATTTTTTTCAAATACAATTTTTTTGTAAAACCAACAGCGACACCATTATGATGTCTTAAAGATCACAAAAAACTATTAATAGTTTTTAATCAATAAACAATATAACAATAAAGTAATATAACGATAATGTTTATATAACAATAAAGTACATGATAGGATGCGAGGAAGCTATGTGCCGCACTAATTGGCAGTCTATTTGTAATTCTCATGATTGCAAATTCCCTGGAAATAGAATAGTGAAGTGTATTTTGTATTTTTAAGAGATTCAAAATTATCATCTGTTTTCGACGTCTTCGTTGAATACCAGGACATTTTAGCGTCCCAAAAAGTTTCTTCAGGATACCAGGATTCTATGTCTATAACAGCGACAATCCTGGAAAACCGAAGGTGGAGCATTGGATTATTTTGAAACAGGTATTTAGTGGTCCTTCTGAACCACAGTGCACAAATGGTTTGAAGGAAAAAATGATGAAAAATGGTTTTAAAGAATAAAGAGTACACGACAATTAGATGCTTCACACTAATAAAAATTAAAAGCAAATATCTTTTATTTTTATTTTTTATTACTCGTTATAATTATTAATTATTTTAATTAAATAATACATTCAATTAACTTTACAATTAATACATTTTATAGTTTTATTTATAAATTTTTCTTTTTTTTTTCTTTATTGATGTTTTAAAAAATAAACCTTTAAATAACGATAATTAGGACAAATAAATGATGTACATCGATAAAATAGAATATATATTATATTTACAAAATATTACTCATTTTTATTTTTTTTTATTTTTTGAATTTTAAATTTTTTTATTAATCTTATTAATTTTTGAAAATGTTTAATATATTTATTTTATTTCGAGATTACAAACAATAAATAACATTTCTTTTTTAAACTACATTGATTATTAAAGTCATAATAAATTATACAATTATTTGTAATAAAATAACAAAAACAAATTTAATAAATATCTTAAAAAAGTAAGAAAATAAAAAATAAATTAATTTTGAATGATAATAGAAATATTATGGATTATAAAATAAAACTATAATTCTATGATAAAAATTATGAAGAAACAAATTGTAGAATAAAATATTGTTGTATAATTTGAAAAAAAAAAAAATAATAATAATATTATTTAATACTGATTTAAATATCATTAGTAAGATAATTCAACTACAACACATTTCTAAAATAAATAATTTTGAGAAGAAAAATATTTAAAAAATACACTAATCACTATTTTCACTTATATATACTAATTAATAGGTAAAATATGAGGTACAAAATCGAAGTTAAAAACAAAATGGAGATGCAAACCATTTCTATTTAAGTGTAATATTACCTGACTGAACATACGAATAAATTGGATGTGTTAACCGATATTTTGTGATAAACATAATGGTAATTAGTGCACACTCAAATAAGAAAATCACTCTTGCTTTAATTTAGAATTATTTATAAGTGTTGGTACTTGTTAGAACTTAGAGGTAGTCTCTAGATCAACTCTAAGTTTGAGGTGGTTAGAGATAGTTAGAGGTGGTTAGAGATGGTTAGAGATGGTTAGAGGTGGTTAGAGATGGTTAGAGGTGGTTGGAGGCTCTAACCATCTCTAACCACTTCTAACCATCTCTAACCACCTCTAATTATCTCTAACCACCTCTAACTTTTAGGGAGGGCTCCTAACTAACAAGTAACAAGTACCAAAGTATCTACCCATAATATCATCACACATTTTTTATTGAAGAGATAATGATAAAATATTTGATAATCCTCCATCAGAATTTATATTAAGAGTTACCAAATATCATCAAAGTTTGGATTTTATCTTTCAGTATTTAACTACGCTGAGAATTTAATTGCCTATAATATGTGTTTAATTAACTATGATGTGTGTTTAATTATCAGTACTGGGCTCTTAACTAATCATATATCGTGTATTCACTTTGCTGTAATGTGCATTAAATTAACTGAACTGTGTGTTAAATTCATGATATTGTGTATTTAATTAACTGTACTGTGTGTTAAATTCATCATATTGTGTATTTAATTAACTGTACGGTGTGTTAAATTCATCATATTGTGTATTTAATTAACTGTACTGTGTGTTAAATTCCTCATATTGTGTATTTAATTAACTGTACTCTGTGTTAAATTCATCATATTGTGCATTTAATTAATTGTACTGTGTGTTAAATTCATCATATTGAGTATTTAATTAACTGTACTGTGTGTTAAATTTATCATATTGTGCATTTAATTAACTGTACTGTGTGTTAAATTCATCATATTGTGCATTTAATTAACTGTACTGTGTGATAAATTCATCATATTGTGTATTTAATTAACTGTACTCTGGATTTAATTAATTTTATTATTTGTTGAATTAACCGTATTATGTGTTTAATTAATTGTACAGTGTATTTAATTAACTGTACTGTATATTCAAACTACACTATGTGTTAAACTAACTATACTGTTTGTTGAATTGACTACACTATGTGTTTAACTAACTATATAATTTATGAAATTAACTACCATATGTGTTTAACTATACTGTTTGTTAAATTGACTACACTATGTGTTTAACTAACTATACTGTTTGTTAAATTGACTACACTATGTGTTTAATTACTATACTGTGTTTTTAATTAACTACACTCTGTGTTTAACTAACTATACTGTTTGTTAAATTGACTACACTATGTGTTTAACTAACTATACTGTTTGTTAAATTGACTACACTATGTGTTTAACTAACTATACTGTTTGTTAAATTGACTACACTATGTGTTTAATTACTATACTGTGTTTTTAATTATCTATACTATTTGTTTAACTAACTATACTATTTTTTTAATTACTGTGGTGTGTGTTTAATTGACTACACTATGTGTTTAACTAACAATAATGTGTGTTTAATTGACTACTCTGTGTTTAATTACTGTACTGTTTGTTTAATTGACTACAATATATGTTTAACTAACTGTACTGTGTGTTTAATTGACTGGACTGCTTGTTTAATTACTGTAATGAGTGTATATGTGACTACGGAAGGTGTTTTTTAACTAACTATATAATGTGTGTATAATTGACTAAATTATGTGTTTAACTAACTGTAGTGTTAATTTAATTGACTACTCTGTGTTTAACTAACTATACTATTTGTTTAATTGACTAAACTGTGTTTTATTACTATACTGTGTTTAATTAACTACACTATGTGTTTAACAGTACTGTTTAAATAATTGACTACTCTATGTGTTTAATTGACTATACATACTATGTTTTTAATTAACTACATTGTGTGTTTAATTGACTACACTATGTGTTTAATTGACTACACTATGTGTTTAACTAACAATACTATGTGTTTAGCTGACAACACTATGTGTTGAACTGACTGTACTGTGTGTTTAATTGACTATACTATGTTTTTAATTTACTATCTTGTGTGTTTATAATTATCAGTGTTGTCTATTTAATTTAATCTATTAATTTTTTAATTAGATGAATTGTTGCTGTGGCAGTAATGGCTATTTAAAAGTTACCACACTTTACTTTTGGCTTTAAGTAGAGCCTGACTAAATTTTTTTCTTCTAATTCAGGGTTGAGACAAGTCTAATGCAAGACCTGGTAGAACAATTATTTCATAGGTGTGTCAGGTTTATATATAGACTCTTTTTACAATTAGTATTAACTTTTGAAAGCGCGGTAAAGTCGAACAAATATGGAGGGGAGCCAATAAGAGCACTGGATATGAAATTTGAGAAGGTCGGGCCAACTAGACAAATAAAAATGTCACTGGACTCACACCTCCCAGGCCTAGTGTTATTATTTTTTTTTTTTTTTGCCTCATATAGTTTGGCCAATCTGAGTATCAAAAGTTAATACTTTTTTTAAAAAGGGGGTTAATTTTCGACTAGATACTAGACCTGCAATACACAACGGTTGTGCAGTTTAGCATTTTACCTTTACACGGCTCAACTCCGACCATCCAACCAAATTGTTGGACTGAGCCATAAGTTTCCACCTTTTTATGCTGATTTAGGAGATAAATTTGTTCGTATTTTACGTACAAGTTAAATGTAATAATAATTTGACAATAAAACACAAATACTTGAATACATTATTGTATATTTGTATTTTGTTTTTGTTTTATGTAGACCTAAACAGACAGAACAGAGGTTTCTTTCAGACTTTTTTTTTATGTAGCACAAGCTTGTTTTAAAATCTAACAATTTTGTATATTCTCCGATTCTTTTACGAATCTGTAATTCACGAAGCGAGTAATTATTCAGTCCTGCTTTCCTCTTGATTTTTTATTTCGAGTGAATACCATATTTTTGTAATTCAATTTTGATTTTTTTTATTATTCTTTTGTCCGACTTCTGCCATTGTTTTTCTTTTATAATAATTTGATTTTTTTTTCATTTCTAGAGACGAAAATTGCCATCAATTTTTAATATGTTAATTTTTAAGTGATTTATTCAATTTGCTTTATTTTTAGACAAGGTAATAAAATAACTTAAGGGTTTATACCCCAGATATAATAAGTATTAGCATGGTCAAGTATTCAACAAAGAACCTGCTCTAATATAAAAAAAAATCCTACTTCTAAATATATAAAGTGTGACCCGGATCGACGCATGAGTAGATAAAGAAGTTTTATGTTTTTTAATTGAAATTTCATCTTCTGGGGTTCTGCACTGCTTGAATGGAAACTAATATATCTCATCTTTTATATATATATATATATATATATATATATATATATATATATATATATATATATATATATATATTATTAATAAAAAATTATTATTTATATATTATTAATAATAAATTATTATTTATATATTATTATTAATTAATCTTATATTTTTTGAATTCATAAATTTCTTATTAATTTTTTGAATGAATAAATAAAAAGTTTTGTATGTTGGAAAATTTGATCAAGTAAATTTTTAATTTAAATAAGGTAGTATTATTATTTTTTGTTTTATAAAACGAAGTTACCAAATTTAAGATTTTCGTATATCACTACCACACGTAACTACTATCTCTCCAGCTCCAAATATAATTGTCTCCTGAAGACAATTTATTCTTAAACAAGACAAAAAGAAACCAAATTAACCAAGATGTTTTATTATTAAGAAAATCAGGCGAAATCTTGATCCAACAATAAAAAGTTGATAACAGTTTATAAAATTATATTTCCGTTTAAACTTTTCAAAGAACTTCATTTGGAAAATTAACATTAATACAAAATTAAAACTTATTTCAACTTTGGTTTGTAAATACTTATGAAATTTATATTCACATTGCTATTCATTCATTCGTATATACACAAAACACAGCTAAGCACAAAAGTAAAATTTTTGAGATGTGAAAATTCTAAATAACTTTTTTTTCTCCAAAGTTTTAAGAGAGTTTTTGATGAAGAAAATAATTCTATTCATCTGATGATTTAAATAATTTTTCATTTTAATCTTTAAGTTAGAAATTAAGTTTTTACATGATGTTCCTAAATTAATTTTTACAGACGTTTTATGAACATGATATGTATTTTGTTTTATTAATATAATGAAATATTAATAGAGGTTATATTGTCTTCAGGGTATTTATTTCCGAGCCAAGGTGGGATTAAGAAACTTTCATTGATACTTCATTAGATTGTTACTCCTCTATATTGTTTTAGAATATAAATGACTTTGACTTAATAGCTATTAAGACAAAGGGATGTCTAGTCCAATGTACTTTGGAACAAAGGAATATCACACTTTTGTTTTTATAAGGGAAGTAACAGTCTAAAGAAGAACATTCGGTACACCTTCTTTAGATTGTTACTCCCTTCTGTTTTTTTTTTTTATATAAGGGAATTAACAATCTAAAGAAGTGTCTTTTTATTTATACTCGTATGTACTATTTATTTGGTTTTTTAATTGTTTATTGTGATATAATTATTAACCTATATATTATATTTAGTTACACATTCACATTTAATAAGTTTTTATTATAACTTATTTTACATCAGTAGTGTGTTCAGTCAAAGAATATACTTGACGATTGTTAAATATGACCAATGGCAGACGCGGTACAGTTAATATGCAATTCTCCATTTTCTTAAAAAAATTAAAATAAATAAATAAAATAAAAAATCAACTTAGTCTAAAGGTAGTATTAATAATAAAGTCCTATTACTTTTTCAATTGTAGAATTTTAGAAATAAAAAAAAATTAAAAATGATATAACAAATTAAGGTAAAGTAGTAAATAAACAATTATTCCAATAAATTAGTAGAGTAGAGAAGTTGCAAAGGTATTAATTAATAATAAATAAATATTTTAAAATATAAAATAAATAAATAAATAAATAAAAACTAACTTATTAGTAAATAAAGTCTTACAGTAACTTAACAGTTTCAAAGTAATTAATACGTATTGTAAAATATAAAATACAAAAATGAAATATAAATTACAATTATAAAATACAAAAATAAATAAATTTAGAAAAAAAACTTATCGTAAATTGAAATCTTACATTGACTTAAGTTTGAAATAAATTAATAAATAAATTAAAATGTAAAATACAAAAAAAACTGATTGTTAAATGGAGTGTTATGATAACTTAAAAGTTTAAATTAAAATAAATCCAATAAATTTGATTAAATAGGGTTTTTTTTTTAATATAATTTTATAAATTTAAAGAAAATTTTATTTTTTATGAATTATTTAATAAATGAACCATTCTTATGGATTTTTATAAGGTTCTGATTGTTTAAAATTATTGATTTGATAAATAAATATAATTATTAATTATTTATTGCAATTTTTTCATGATTGAAAGTTCTTTTTTTTTGGAATTAAATAAATAATGTAAGTGTACGTATATAAAAAATAAATTTTACAAAAACAGAATTAGAGTACAGTAGATGGATTAGTCAGAGTTGTTATTGAGGGGTCGAAGAAGTTCTTGTGGCGTAAGAAGTCCATCCTGATCAGAATCCAGGAAGGAACGAACCACGTACCTGGCAAGCTCTGGATTCCTGGATAATTCTCCCATCACCCACTCTGATGGCAACCTAAAAAAAATAAAATAAATGAATAGTAAATAATTAATATAAAAATGCCATTTTTCAAAACTGGTCTTATTTTCAAACTTTTTTTTTTTGGTTTCTGTATTCTTCACCTTAGTTGTATCTATGTGCAAAATTTGGGGAAGATTGAATCACGGGAAGTGGTTCAAAATTGGGGTAATAGGTGTGCGATGAACCTTAAAAAGCAAATAAATTTGACGCCATTTTGTTTTTATTTTTTGTTTTTTTGGTTTCTGTATTCTTTACCTTAAATGTATCTATGAGCAAAATTTGGGGAAGATTAAATGACGGGAAGTGGTTAAAAATTGGGGTAATAGGTGTGCGATGAAACTTAAAAAGCAAATAAATTTGACGCCATTTTGTTTTTATTTTTTGTTTTTTTGGTTTCTGTATTCTTCACCTTAGTTGTATCTATGTGCAAAATTTGGGGAAGATTGAATCACGGGAAGGGGTTCAAATTTGGGGAAATCGAAATGTGCGATGAAACTTACAAAGCAAAGTAATATAAGACCAGTAAAAAAATAGACTGTCAATTGGTGAGGCACATAGCTTCCTCGCATCCTATCACTTACTTTACTGATTTTAAGCTTTTTCAAGCCTTATATAAGTATAATTTGTTTCCCCCATTATTTTAATCTGTCAAAATTGTTTTGATCTTTTACATGAATTGAAGTATTAATTTAGCCAAAGTTAAAGAGCGGTTCAAATTAATCTGGGGCTATCTGAGGGTTACTTAATTAGTATGGTAGGTCATAATTAGTTCATAGTTGGTCCCATATAAGGTTTGTTCCAACCGAGCATTGTACCGTCCGCGGGATCGTCACCAGCATGCGCAGTAGATAAAAGCCGTTCCAAGCTGACTTGGGACAGTGTTTCGTACCGTACACGAAACTGTTCCAACCCCGGCAGGGATCGTTTGCGAACCGTTCACTGTACAGTCCCAACGACCCTCTGACAATTACCATGTACTGGTTTGTATGACATGCGCAGTTATGTCAATAATTACAAATATCAACAGAAAGGTTTCCTAACTGTTAGGTTTCCTTAATGTTTTTAACACAGTGCGAATAATAGTCCTAAACTCGTTCCAACCTGACATGATTTTATTACAGTCCAATGTTAGCGCATGCGTATAAAACCTGTCCTAAACGATTCCCGAACGATCCGCGGGACGATACAAAGGACGGTACAAATAGCGGGGTTGGAACAAACCTATAAGTTTCAACCTTCTGCACGCATTTCTTGTTTTTTAAAATGCGCACAAACATACATTTATTTACACCTATAGCTTCAAAAGTACTCATCTGATTTGTATGAAACTTTTATAGTTGAACGAAAGGACCCCGTAGGTAGCCCCAGATTAATTTGAACCGTCTACACTTTTAAAATTGTATACTTTATATTGCTAAATTGATACTTTAATTAATTTTAAAAAAAATTGGTCTGAGACAACTCAGACAAACTTTCTCATATACGAGTTCATAATTACTTAGCCCAGTGTTTCCATTTATTAGTTTTCAAATGTACATTTAAATGTTATTTAACATTTCATCAAAATGTATCATAAAAATAACGTCTCCTAGGCGGGGAATCGAACCCGGGCTCTCCATCCACGTTTTAAGCTAATTTCTCAGGAACTAGATTTTTCCCGGGAAAACGGCTTATATCGCTAGGTTCGTATTTAAATGGACTACATTTTAGAATTTTTTCATCAAAATCGTCGGAACCGTTTTCGAGAAATAATTTTTTTTCAGGTTTTTTCAGAGTTGTTGGGGGGTAGCGCCCTCAAATTTAGAGCTAAAATCATTTCTCGATTTCGCCTCGGGGTATGATTTTTCTGAACATGTATGCCTAATTTCGTCAAAGTCGGCCTAAAGTAGTTTAGGCTCCAGGCGTCTGCACAGACGACAGACGACAGACGACAGACAGACATTTTTTAAAAACCACTTTTTTGGACTCAGGGGACCTCAAAACGTGTAAATCCATCAAAATCTAAAAATCGAATTTTCGCGCCATCACAATACTTTCTCTTTATATGAGGAAGTAAAAAATTGTCATTAAAAAAACGAGGGAAACAATTACATAAATTAGACAATAATGGCTTGTAAACTTATAAAATCAATAAAGTACGTGACAGGATGCGAGGAAGCTATGTGCCACACTAATTGGTAGTCTATTTTTATTCAATTTTATTAAAAACCAATTTATTGGACTCAAGGGACCTCAAAATTTGTAAATCCATTAAAATCTTAAAATATAATTTTCACGCCATTACAATCCTTTCTCTATATAATACTCTTAATATAAAAGAAAGTAAAAATGTTACTTTAAATTTCTTTTTATGCACCAGTGGTGATAAAAATAGATCATTGTAAAAAAAATGACAATTAACTGATAGATTCAGCGATATTATTCGACTGGAATTTTACGACAAAAGAGTGGAGGAACGATTAAATCAAAGTAAACGTGTGACATATTTAAATCCTTTGACATTTTGGAAATACTAAAGTGTTGTAGCGACCAATCCTACCTTTCTCGCATTCTATAAACTTTATTCCTTTTTATTTTTGTTTTAAAATCGCTCTGGTAAACAAGTGAGATTTGAAAATATCAATACTATAAAAGAAGAAATATTTAAAGTTCAAAGAAATCCAGAAGATTTTGTAGAGTTCTAATGTACAGTATTGCATCGAATTTAAGACGCACTTTATCTATGATTTTGAACGCTTAAAAAACGGGATGCGTCTTAATTTTGAGGGTATCTTAAATGCAATGGCGTCTTAAATTCGAGGGTGTCTTTAATGAGAGGGCGTCTTAAATTCAAAGGCGTCTTTAATGAGAGGGTGTCTTAAATTCATAGGCGTCTTTAAAGAGAGGGCGTCTTAAATTTAAGGGCATCTTTAATGAGAGGGCGTCTAAAATTCAAGGGTGTCTTTAATGGGAGGGCGTCTTAAATTCAAAGGCGTCTTTAATGAGAGGGCGTCTTAAATTCAAGGGCGTCTATAATAAGAGGGCCTCTTAAATTCAAGGGCGTCTTTAATGAGAGGGCGTCTTAAATTCGAGGGCCTCTTAATTTTGAGGGTATCTTAAATGCAATGGCGTCTTAAATTCGAGGGTGTCTTTAATGAGAGGGTGTCTAAAATTCAAGGTTGTCTTTAAAGAGAGGGCGTCTTAAATTTAAGGGCGTCTTTAATGAGAGGGCGTCTTAAATTCAAAGGCGTCTTTAATGAGAGGGCGTCTAAAATTCAAGGTTGTCTTTAATGGGAGGGCGTCTTAAATTCAAAGGCGTCTTTAATGAGAGGGCGTCTTAAATTCAAGGGCGTCTTTAATGAGAGGGCGTCTTAAATTCAAGGGCGTCTATAATAAGAGGGCCTCTTAAATTCAAGGGCGTCTTTAATGAGAGGGCGTCTTAAATTCGAGGGCGTCTTAAATTTGAGGGTGTCCTTAATGCGAGGGCGCCTTAAAAGCGAAAAAGTCTTAATTGCGAGGGCGTCTTAAATTTGATGTATTTATTTATACAAGACATCGCATAACTCTATCATTGTAACGAGGGTATTACAATAAATACAAAATTTAAAGACATTTATTAATCATGATGAATGTCATAGTTGAAGATAAGTGGAAGAGGGTAGTGTGGGGGTACTAGGTACAAAGCTTACCTTCCAAGATAAACCTATAATACTACACGTCCATACCAATTTTAACCACCCGCAGTATCTTATAAACTATTTATTTATTATAAATGTATCACTTCACTTCTGCTTGTATCATGTTAAAATTGAACATGCTTGTTCCAATTGTACTTTAGTCAATGTGTATGAAGTTTTATTAAAATTTTTATCTACGATTGATACGAAATATAAACATTATATCTTTGTTTAGATGCGTAGAAAGTGATTCTTTACGTACTTGTATTCATTGCGCATGCGCGTCTCATAGTTCTGAATAATTCCTCTTCTTTACCACGCTAATGCGGTAAAGAAGAGGAATTCTTCAGCTTTACGCACGATTAGCAAGTTTGTTTACATTTAACAAAACTAATTTGCTGTTCTTTTATTAAAGTAACTGTTTATATCGAGTTTTTAGTGAAAAACAATGAGTGAATCAAGTGACTTTGACGAAAATGTGGAGAATAATACTTCTCCAGAAATAATTAATTCGGCAAAAAATACAACTAATGACTTAATGCCATCTTTATCAAGAGAGAGATACGAACTTACATACAGCAAGTTTATTTTTTTCTGTATTTATTATTTAAATCTAACAATCGTAGATAAAGTACGGTACGCAACTCGTGCGAAAACGGCATTTTGCATTGCTCGTGTGGTTTTACCACCCTCGCTATCGCTCGGGTGCAAACTCCACACTCACATGCAAAATGCTACTTTCCGCACTCGACGCGTAATGTACTATTACGTTAGACGTAAGATGTCGGTAAAAACGTTGTTTTTTTTTCTATTTTATAAGTATTTTAAAATTTCTTATGATGATACTATTATGTATTTTGTAAATTATCCTGTTTGTTCTTTCGTAGATAATAATATTTAGGTGAGATTTATTTTTAAGACTAGAGGGAAAATAATATATTAATCTTCGATAATTATTCTTCATCCGAAATTCAAAAGGGAAGCTTGAAACGTCTTCGATACGTTCAAAGGATGCTACAGGACATTTAAGAAACTATAACTATACTGGAGGGATAACGGGGTGGCAGAAGAAATCGTGGAAGAACAAGAAAGCAATGGAAACAAGACGTGGAGGAGAATTTAGAATAATCGAGTAGTAGGTATATTGATTGAGTGATTTTGGTATTTTAAAAAACCTAATTATTTTATTTCTACACAATAGACTGCTGAAATGTTAAGTGAAAATATATCTATAAATAAAACTTAATACAAATTTAATGTATAATAAATGATAAAGTTAATTATTTGGCCTTGAAGCATTGACCTTAACTTAAAAAGGACTTGATCCTTTGTTGTGAATAATTTAGGATACTTAATGCAGATATCCTGTTCATAACAAATAAGTTTTTCAATTGTTTCCCAAGTAATTGAATCCTTTGTAATGCTTAAATGCCATATTAAAACATCTACAAATTTAATTAATTTTAAGAGAGAAAAATCCTTAATTAATTAATTGCTGAATTTTTCCAGCTTTTCATCATCTTTTCGTACTTTCACAATAAAGCAGAATAAGATACTTATTTGACTTCAATTTTCCTTTATACTATACAAAGCCAGATAAATAATTTAATTATTTAATTTTCAATTTAAATGCAATTTATTTTATTTTGTTTATAAAGCAAATTTTATAGTCCAGGAGATAGGGTGCAAAAAAGTGTCTGACTAACATCAAGCTAGAATTTTGTATAGAAGTCAATCTTTTAGCGCCTATTAAGAATATGCGGTCGACTAAGTTCGTCTGCGGGACATATCTTGGCAATAGGCGTTTGAAAAAAACAAACCGGTGGAGAGCGGCCATGTCTCACCAATTATGGTGGACAATGTTATTTTCATGATCCTGAGTACAGAATTAGTTAGTAGACCGAAAATCAAGTTGATGTTAGTTTGTCCCTTGACAGGTGACTACTTAGATTTTTAGTAATATTTAAATAACTAACCTATCAAGTGTGAAAATAACATCGATTTGATTTTTGGTCTACTAACTAATTCTGTACTCAGGATCATGAAAATAACATTGTCCACCATAATTGGTGAGACGTGGCCGCTCTCCACCGGTTTGTTTTTTTCAAACGCCTATTGCCAAGCTATGTCCCGCAGACGAACTTAGCCGACCGCATATTCTTAATAGGCGCTAAAAGATTGACTTGTATAGAAAATTCTAGCTTGATGTTAGTCAGACACTTTTCTGCACGCTATCTCCTGGACTATTAAGATTATGAATAATATAAGAATGAGCTGAGTGGAGTCACACTTAGATGTTTACAACACCTAAGTGGGGTACATTCGTGTCGGCATGATGTCTTCATTGCTTTAGTTTTAGAAGTGTGGAAGTCCCGATCGTTGCCGAACTGTGCCGATGAATCCCACGTGTTCCCGCAAGGTAATTTTGTTCTGGTCAGTGAAGAGTTTTCATAATGAGTGATGACAAAGATGATGTTTTAGCAGTTGCTGCTGGAATTATGATTGCAGATACTGTTTTTGAGATTTTTCGGCGAAGTATTCTCAATGGTAGAAGAATTGTCGAAGTGGTGGTGGTGGAGTGGCGGGTAGTCAATGGTGAAGAATGGTGGAAGTAAAGAGCCAGTAAATTTATGAAAGACTTACCACATAATAAGATAGATGAGTTGAATTGGGAGTACAGACACGACGCGACTTTGGTTTCAAAGTTTGTCAAATTTAGGAAAAATTTTTGCTTTTCATAAGCTTTCGACTGGTGTAATTAAAGTTTAAGATCAGCTGACTAGTTTTGGATTATGGTGGATTGAATGTTACCAGGCGTGAAAGTATTCTGACAGGATCTCAACTAATTCTTGTACTAATGCAAAAAAAAATGTGTATCTGAACGAAACCACAACCCTATAGGTTCTTATAGGAAATTTTATGCTGAACAAAGAAGTACCCATAAATATGGATTCGGAACAGCTTTCTTTTTGAAATAGGTATTCGCAAAAACATTAAAAACCATAATTTTTGTGCGTTTATCCTTAAAATTGACAAATACTACGCTTCATACCATGATACACCTTGAAGCAAATCTTGTAGAAATGGGTTGGGAAGAAAATCCATGTAGACCAACACTACAAATGTTGAACAGGAAAATCAGAATGAACATGTGTGAACTCATAAACAGCTTGGGATTCCCGTGAAATCCACGTCACGAAGGGGTTGAAATCCGACGTTTCACTTCCACTACTGGAAGCATCTTCAGGGGTGTGGTGGATCGTGGTGTTGACTTGAAGCAAACACAGGATATACTGACGCCTGGAGAGAAGAACGGCTTATTTATACTGGTTTCCTAGATCTTAGATTGTACCTGGGTGTTTCAGTACTCCAGCCGTTAACTTTAAGTCCGAACTTAAGCCGTTCTTCTCTCCAGTCGTCAGTATATCCTGTGTTTGCTTCGAGTCAACATCACGATGCACCACACCCCTGAAGATGCTTCCAGTAGTGGAAGCGAAACGTCGGATTTCAACCTCTTCGTAACGCGGATTTCACCAGAAACCCAAGCTGATATTGACGAATCTACCCGCGGAAGCCTACGGACCATGTGTGAACTCATTTGACTAATTAATATTTGGACTGGTGCTTTAACTTTCATATCAAAATTACTTGTTAATAAGAAATTTGATTAAGTACACGTAACTGTTTTTTTACTGAAACCTTAACTTTGATTGTTTACAAAACTTAACTTTCTTCAAGTCCATATTTATCAAAGTTAGTCTCCCAAGTTTTTCAATCTGTTATCACCTGAAGCAGAAGTTTTGTTCGTGAGCTAAATCAAAATGAGTGGTGACACCTGGTGTCTATCGGCTAAACTAATGGAGACAGTTTAGAAAACTGTCTCATCTTGACTGTGATTAACAGGATATAATTTTAGTAGTTAGCTTTAATAAGTTTCGTCTAATTGGTTTTCTAGAGGGTTGTCAAAGTAATTAATTATGTCATTTTTATAACAATTGCTTATTGCTTGGCATCATGTGACTCGTTCATCAATGGTAAAAAGTTAATGGTGTATAATGATAACGTAATCTGTCAAACTCATCTGTTCGTAAATAGATGCAGAGAAATAAAACTTTCATAACTAAACTTGTGTTACAATAGGGATTGTTTTACGACACTCAGGTGGGCAACCTTATGTGAAGTCATAAATAAAGCTACTAAGAGGTTATCGGGAGGTTATCCAGTGACAATTTTGTTTGCTTACCAGCTGATGTTAAACCTATAAAAGGACAAATCTTTGTATAACGGATCTCGCCAACACCGAATCTAAACCGTGCCATCGATATGTCCCCGTGTAGGGGACGGTGAGAGAAGAAAAATGTGTACAAGTAAAGAAGTACAGATGCAGAAAAATT
Organism: Gerris lacustris; assembly: GCA_951217055.1. Lineage (NCBI taxonomy): Eukaryota > Metazoa > Arthropoda > Insecta > Hemiptera > Gerridae > Gerris > Gerris lacustris. The sequence goes on along the minus strand of OX578286.1, from coordinate 3,833,190 downwards.
AAACCGATACCTAGGACTCAAGTGTAAACAAACCTGGGTGTCACACGTCAATTAATTTATTTATTTGTTTACTTTTCCTGTTTCGCTGTCATTCAATGTTTATCTCTGAATAATAATAATTAATATAAAAACGCCATTTTTCAAAACTGGTCTTATTTTCAATTTTTTTTTTTTTTTTTTTTTTTTTTTTTTTTTTTTGTTTCTGTATTGTTCACCTTAGTTGTATCTATGTCCAAAATTTGAGGAAGATTGAATCACGGGAAGTGGTTCAAAATTGGGGAAACGGAAATGTGCGATGAAACTTACAAAGCAAAGTAATATAAGACCAGTAAAAATGCAATTACTTTTTACATTACAAAAAGGCCTGATATAATCATTCTTGAACTATACCAGGTACTAAAATAAAAAATCATAAATTTGAAACCCGTCAAAATGAAGATAGTAATTATGGGTCATGCCAAAACAAATAAAATAACCTCCGAGTATAGAGACTAAATAGAGGTGTCATAATATAGGCCGGAGGGTGTGGGGAGTGGCCCCAGCTTCCCCCTCCCCTAGAATACAAACTAGCTATAAAATACAAGACTTTTCTCTGTGTAAAAAGGTAGTGTTATGACAGGAGACAAGTATTTAAAAGGTGTTTATATTATAATTTGAAAACTGACAACTTGACAACCAGGACGAAGGTTTCAATCTTAGTATTCTAGTGGTGGGGAAAAATGGTGCCATCTGCCTTCCCTCTTTAGCTACTCTATTTAGTCTCTATACTCGGTGAAAATAACTAGCGGATTTTTTCTGAAGTAACTTTCCATACAGCAAAAGTTGCTGAAAATGAATTAAATTCTGCTGAAAGATGGCTAAAAGTATTAAAATAATGCATTATCATCGTGTTGTGAGCTATGCTAAACGTTTCAAAAACCTAGCTATTCGGGAAGTTAGTTGAAAATCGATTGCAAGATTTGTACTGGACAAACAAACAAACAAACAAGAAAGCAAGCTAATAAAAACGTAGTAAAATAACCGACTTTAGCAAACCGTATCTATTCGCGTACCTTAGTGAGATAACACTATGTAGAGTACAGTAGTCTTGTATTAGGACCTTTTCTATCTCCCACACGATAAATGTCGAGAAAATCACAAATTCTACAACTCTGTGAACATTCAAAATGGTATTTTGAAATGTAGTCCGGACTTGGAATTTAAGTGAAGTGTGGAACGGTTGCCGATTGCTCAACATAGTGAAGATCTAAAACAAGAAATGCCCCACACTGTGGAGATATGTCTCTCTTCCCAGTCTTCAGATCTTCAGTACACGAGACAACAAGATCAAAGGTCCATGTGTTTGAAACGCTCCGTAAGTCAAAGGATATTAAAATAGAAATAGATCTCACATTTCATTTCCGATAGTTCTCTTTTTGGGATAAAACCTAGACTATAAATAGTCGTCAAAATTATTACAATCACGCTGTTTTCAAAATTAATCAAGTTTAGTTTAAATTTACCTGGTCCAGAGAAAAATTGCATAAAAATAGACATATATAAATAATAAAAAAGGAAGCTAATAAAAACGTAGTAATAAAATAGACTATCAATTAGTGTGGCACATAGCTTCCTCGCATCCAGTTACGTACTTTATTGATTTTTATGCTTTTACAAGCCATTATTTAATTTATTTAATTATTTTCCCCGTTTTTGCTTCCGAGTTTACCGAAGGTAACGGAAGCTATGTGATCGTTCTCAAGAACGATCACATAGCTTCCGTTACCTTAGAATTTTTGAAATCAGAGGATTTGAAAAATTCTGTCTGTCGGCCTGTCATTCAATTTTTGCGAACCAACATATCTTAAAAACTACACATCCATAATTTTAATAAATTTTGCGTGGTAGGCCATAATTAGCCCATTGTTGGTCCCAAATAAGTTTTAACCTTCTGCGCCAATTTGTTTCTTTTCCACATGAGCACAAACATACATTTATTTACACCTATAGCTTCAAAAGTTTTTATCTGATTTGAATGAAACTTTTATAGTGTGTCGAAAGTAACCCGCAGATAGCCCCAGATTAATTTGAACCATCTGCGCCCTTTAACTTTTGCTAAATTGATACTTCAATTTATGTAAAAAATCCAAAAAATTTTGACAGATTAAAAAAACAAAAAACGGGGGAAACAATTAAACCAATTAGACAACAATGGCTTGTAACAGCAAAAAATCTATAAAGTACGTGGATAGGATGCGAGGAAGCTATGTGCCACACCAATTGGCAATCTATTTTTATTGCTTCCGAGCTTACCGAAGGTAACGGAAGCATTGTATTTACTTTTAAGAACGAAAATATTTTATGTCTCTGATATCAAAAATTCTATAACAGAAATCCGTTTCAGACATCAGGGAACATTTTTGGTCTCGTGTCTGTCTGTCTGTCTATCTGTGTGTCCGCAACCCCCTCTCTGAAACTTGTGAAGATCACTTGAGTAAAAGTAGACCGATTTTGATGAAATTTTGGTAGGCATGATCATTTTACCAATGGTCAGGACGAGTTCGTTGGACAACGTTATCCACTCCAAGCGTTCGCGCGCAACGCTCGCATAAACATGAACTTCAAATTTAAATGGAATTAGAGGTCGGGAAAAAATCTAAACCAATGAGACAAACATCTTTTTCAAATACAATTTTTTAATAAAACCCAACAGCGACACCGCTATGAAGTGTTAAAGATCGCTAAAACTATTATAATAGTTTTTATTATGAAGAGAACGCGGTGAGGAAGATAGACGAAGGGAATAGGAGGTAGCTCAGTTCCCCCACCTCTCTATTTGATCTACCTCTTCAATAGCACAGCAAGCGTAGGGACCTCGATACCAGGCGACCAGGCTTCATTCGGGGGGAAATTAAATAAATTAGACAATAATGGATTTTAAAAACCTAAAATCATTAAAGTATGGTCGCAGTGTATTTTTCTTAAGACAAACATAAACATTTTATTATTTAATTCGTCTAATTATACTGTAATAACGTTCGTAAGTATGTTTTAGCACATTTATTAATTCTTATCCCAAATTTAATACATATTTTTTAAACTAACCCCTCCACAACGGACACCCCTCTATAAGGGACAAAAATACGTGTGGTGTCGCAGGACACCCGGAAGGAACGAAGTTCCTTACATTTTTCATTAAATATAAATTATAAAATCACACTGCTAAGTACGTATACGTTGCTAACTATACTTATACATGGCGGAGTTAGAAAAGAGACAAAATTAAAAGTAACGAACTGTTTGTACCTGGCTGAGTTAAGGCAAAATTAAAAGAAAATCATTATAATTTGTATAATTAAAGCAAGCATCTTACTATAAATATATATTAAATATAAGAAAAAAGTTGATCATGATGAGTTTATAGTGAAAGAGTATGTTTGTTAAAGGAGTTTGGATTGAAATAGTACTGTTTTCTACCTACCCGGCCAATTAATTTAAAATATTATAAAATATATCTCTTCCCTACTCTACAGCTTCTGCTTGTATTAGGGTGAAATTTTACATGATTATATTTTATTTATTTTCAAAACAAAGTGAGATTTTTGTTATATATAACAAAAATAATCAAAACAAGTCAAGTAATAGGCTTCCTTAATAACACTTTTCCCCATCTTCTGAAGCTTACTTTTAAGCGAGCGATGCGCGTGAACGCTTGGACGGATAACGTTTTCCGACGAACTCAGCCTAGGCATTGGTAAAATGAACATGTGTACCAAATTTCATCTAACTCGGTGAGCTTTTACTCAAGTTATCGTCATTTGTAGATTTCGTGACGGATTTTGCATGACAGTGATTTTGTGACGGTGATTTTGGTCGTTTTTTTCGGATTCACTCCCGGGCTCCAGAACGTGCCATAAGGAACTTCGTTCCAAAAATTGCTGCACCGTCACTGTCTACTATATAGAGGGGTTTCACTGTATCTAGTCAGCTGTGAATTGGTTTCTGATTTAGTGGAAACTTCGTAAAAATAGATTTCATCTCAATTAGACGGAATTTAGAGCTCTGTTCTAAACTCATTTCCACTATTATTGATATTAAATTGATTTTACGCTCTGAATCTTTGCCATCATGTTTAACACGGTTTGAAAACTATTTCAAATAAATTTTCTAGACGAAATAACAAAAGAGCACTCGAACGTGTTAATCATTATCGAGTTGGTCAGGATGTTTTATAAATATTAATGGTAACAAATTTCAAATTTCCACTGAGAAGATTCAAAATTATGAAGCGTATAAAAATTCGGCTAGAAGAAGGAAATTTGTTTATTAACTTTAAAACAACATTTACATATCTTGATCAAAAAAAATTATTTTGAATTATTATTTAAATTAATTGAAGCGAGCGCAAGCGAGCTTCTTACATTCAACAAAATATGCATCTTGTCTGTCTGTCTGTCTGTGTGTAACGTTTACGTGTCCGACGATAACTTGAGTAAAAGTTGACTGATTTAGTTGAAATTTGGTATACATGATCCTCTTACTAATACTCAGGCTAAGTTCGTTTGACAGCGTGATCCGTCCAAGAGTTCGCGCGCAATGCTCGCGTAAATGTAAGCTTCAAATTTAAAATTGGAATTTCAGGACGGGAAAAAATTCTATTATCACCTATTCGATGGGACGAACATTTTTTTTAAAAAATATTTTTTAGTAAAACCAACAACGACACTGCTATGAATTAATAAAGATCGCTAAAACTATTAAAGCGGACCTAAACGTTTAAAATAGAGAAAACAACCTTTTTACCGATATCTACCGTTCTAACGTAACGATTTTAATAAAAATTCATGTACATCGTCTAAAGTACAATTGAAACAAGTATGTAAAATTTCAACTTGATACAAGCAGAAGTATTCGAGTAATGAAGTGATACATTTATAATAATTGTTAAAAAGCTACGACGCGACGGGTGGTTAAGATTGTTAGAGTCGTCTTGTGTGTAGGTTAGTTTAGGAAGTAAAGCTTTGTACCGAGTACCCCTACTCTACTTCACACTACCCTCTTCCACTTATCTTCAACTATGACATTCATCATGATTAACAAATTTCAATAGTCAGTATTTTATTGCACGCTCGCTTCAATGATAGAGCCACGCGATGCCTAGTTTAAATTAATTGAAGCGAGCGTAAGCGAGCTTCTTACATTCAACAAAATATTCATCTTGTCTGTCTGTCTGTCTGTCTGTGTGTAACGTTTACGTGTCCGACGATAACTTGAGTAAAAGTTGACCGATTTAGTTGAAATTTGGTATACATCTTTCTTTTACTAATACTCAGGCTAAGTTCGTTGGACAGCGTGATCCGTCCAAGAGTTCGCGCGCAATGCTCGCGTAAACGTGAGCTTCAAATTTAAAATTGGAATTTCAGGACGGGAAAAAATCACCTATTCGATGAGACGAACACTTTTTACCAATAACATTTTTTAGTAAAACCAACAGCGACACCGCTATGAATTAATAAAGATCGCTAAAACTATTAAAGCAGACCTAAACGTTTATAATAGAGAAAACAACCTTTTTACCGATATCTTACGTTCTAACGTAACGATTTTAATAAAACTTCATATACACCATCTAATGCACAATTGAAACAGGCATGCAAAATTTCAATTTGATACATGCAGTAGTTGTGTTGTAGCAAAGAGATACATTTTATAATAATTGAAAAGGAGATGTGCGGTTAGAGGAGTAGTAAGAATGCGGTGTGGTTCCCTTACTTCTAGCCGCTGTACTACTACTATACCCATTATCTATCAACTCATCATGATTCATGATTATCTATTTTTTCAATATTCAATACATATTTATTACTTTACGCTCGCTTCAATGATAGAGCCACGCGATGCCTAGTTCTATTATAATTATTACCGAAATATCTTAATTTAAACACACTCCAAATATTTTAAAAAGTTATAACAAAAAAATTAAATTAATGACAATCCTTAACATTCGCGAATTCGTCTATTAGCGGGAATTTATTTGTGACTTAATTTTTAACATTCGCATTCGTACCCTGATTATTTGTGGATAGCTTATGTTGAAGCTACTCCGAAAAACAAATTAGAGATGACATTTTATAAAATTAATTGAGTAAACATTTTTTTTTTTTTTAAATTCTTGATGAAGTTTATACATAATCTACTTTATCTACTATTGATACAAAGTTTTATCTCTGTTTAGATGCGTAGAAAGAGATTCTTTACGTGGTGGGATTCATTGCGCATGCGCGTTAATAATTCTTCACCTTGACGCACGATTAGCGTGTTCGTTTACATTTAACAAAACTAACTTTCTGTTTGTTTATTAAAGTAACTGCTTATATCGAGGTTTTAGTGAAAAACAATGAGTGATTTAAGTGAATATGACGAAAATGAGGAGAATAATAATACGCCTCCCGAAATAATTAATTCGGCACAATAAACTAATGAATTAATGTCATCTTTATCAAAAGAGAAATACGAACTACAGGAAGTTTATTTTTTTCTGTATTTATTATTTAAATCAAACAATCGTAGATAAAGTACGGTACGCATCTCCTGGGAAAACTGCATTTTGCTTTGCTCGTGTGATTTTACTACCCTCGCTGTCGCTCGGGGGCAAACTCCACACTCGCATGCAAAATGCTACTTTCCGCACTAGACGCGTAGTACTGTTGTGATTTGTTTAAGTATGATTCGTCCCAAAAAAGTAAAATATGTTTTGAAACTAATGGTGGACATTTATGTCACAATCCATGAAATTTATTTTTGATGAAGGATTACCAGAGATCGTAGAAACCTCTGTCTGTAATCCGGTGCCGCATGACTGTTCAAGTGAGACACTTAACCCTGGAATGCTAATGGTAGTCGAATCGACGAGCACAGTTTGAACCTTAACCTTTTACGCTTGTATGCGATGGTGATGGGTACCCCATCCTTCTGCAGTGCTTGTAGTGGTTAGTAACACACCTGCTAGTGTAGCGGTAGAAGTCCTTTTGAGCATAAACTCGTTTTCTGGCAAATTCCCGTCAAAGATACTTCGTCGATTCGACTAACGTTTAGTTATAAACGTAGGGAATTAATTGGTCGTCGAATGAGCCTATAACCTGGGAAAATGGGTCTGGGGTAAGGGGCAATGGACCTATGGTAATTGGCCTTGGGCCAGAGACCAATGGCCGATAATCTGGGGCCTGGAGCACTTAGCAAAGGGTCTAGGGCTTTTGACCTGGGGCATGGGACCTGGTGCATTAATGTTCACTGTTCACTCAATTTCAGATTCTTCTTATGAAGTTATTTGTCATCAAATATTAGTATCTCACTAAAAGATTTAATAATGAGTTCTTCATAGTTTTCTCTTTATAAAAGTGTAGTTTCAACCCTAAAAATGTATTTTCTGCATATGTTAGTCGAATCGACGAAGGTTTAGTAATACCAGCCTTCTAATTACAATTAGTATTTAAGGGTTAAAGAATCGCGCGTTGTACAAGCTAGTAAGTAATTTAGCGGATGTAATTATGGTACATACGACTGAGGTTGGTTGTCTGCGTCTGATGATCTCTTGCCGAAGCCCCTAGCGGTGGATATACCAACGTTCTTGAATCCTCTGATGGTTCTCGGCTTGGCTCTGATACCCTGGTAGTAGTTTGAACTCGTGGCTCCGTGTCCCAAAGCGATCAGGCACAGCACCCACCAGATCACTCCCAACCAGGTCACCTTCATATCTGTAACATCAAACAATTACTCAGCATTTCTTACAATCCAAGTAGAGGTTACAGTCTGTTGGAGTAATTCCAACCTGGTAATAGACTGTAGAGTATTTGTAAGGTTAGGCTTGCAACATAAAACACTTAGTAGGGCCCGGCCAGAGGGTAAATTCCTACCCGTGCCATTTACCATTTTGGCACCCCTCCCAAAAAAACATCCCGTACCAATCACAGATCCACCTGCATCGTAAAAAGAGAGGGTAAGTTTTTTTTCCTGAACTATAGCTAATCTCTACCAGGGATAAAATAGAACTTGTTCAGAAAAAAATCTCACGTTCAACTACACGTAATCTTAGAATAATTATTTTAGTTACTTGGCAGCAAATTGGAATTTTGCTGACAAGTTTTTTAAGTTTTACTTCCGAGCCGAAGGTGAGAATGGGCTAAACAAATTTACTGCAGAGGCGAAGCCAAGGCAGGAAAATGTTAATTATCTGCTAAGGTTTAACAGAAGCAGGAAATCTTTAAACGAGTAAGGAATATTTCCATTGCTGTATAGTTACATACAATATTTTTGTATCAACTAAAGGCCGAAAAATTACTCTCATTTTTATATTCCTTTTTTAATAGATAAAAGATTTAAAGAAATGAAAGTTGTAAAAATACGAAAGTTTAAATCATCAAGTTAAAACAAAACTTCTGTCAACAAAATCGCATTTATTCGGCCCAACATTTTTAGCCCGAATGCGCATCCACTGCAAGCGTAGCCATAGAAAGAAATCAGGAAATGAAGTAAATCAAGAAAATAAGTTTCTTCCACGAAAGTTGTGATGAATTTACGAAACTTTCATTACAGTCTAGGTATTTCGAAAGAATAAGAAGTCCACCATTTCGCTTCTACCACTGGAAGCATAATATTGGCGGTAGTCCAGGAGTGACACCTCTTGTACTTATTATTTTTTAAGTATTATTATATTTTATAAGTAAAATAAGAAGTTTTCTTTATCTTTATACATTGAAACCTTATTTCAACGTCAAATCACGTAGGTTTACCAAAAAAGAATAATTTCAGTGAGAGGAATGGGACAAAGAAGTAGAGGGGGAAGGGAATGTCAGTCGAAGCATGCAAATGAGGGTAGGCAAGATTTCAACCAAATATTCTTTTATTCCGACGCTAACTAAAGGAAGGGGGGGGGGGGGGGGGGGGGTAAGGAGGAATGAGGGAACAAATTCTGGACAAGTCAGTTAAACACCCCAAAATTTAAATTCTAAGTCAATTTTCTTGTTGTTTTTTTTTACTTAAAATAAATTTAGGCAAAAATACTAAAAAGAAAATGTAAATTGTTTTTCTTTTGACAAATTATTAATTTAAATAGATTTTCTCTTTCTCAAAATATTGAAATGAATAGTAATATTGTAAATTATTGTTATATTTATTCGGTCTTTAATGAATACAATTACATTTTTATATTTAGATATAGAAACTTGATCAAGTTCGCTGCTTTGGAAAGGAGATTTTATATTACAAGCAATAATTTTCCTAATTGAAGTTTTTCTTTTGTGGACTTTGTTTTTTTATATAAGTAGTTGGTTGTTTCTTTGGAATGTAAGTCCTTATTATATTTGATTAAAACAAGCTTTCGCCTAGGGAACCTAGGCTTCTTCAGGTTTTTGAAATACTGTAAATTTAGAGAAACAAATGATCAAAATGAAAATGAAAACGAATTTTGGAAAAGAAAGTCTTACCAAAGTTAATTTTGATTGTTTTAATGTTTTTTTGAAAAGAATTAATTTTATTTTTTTAAATGACATACCTAATCAAAAATTTTTTTAAAACCTGAAGAAGCCTAGGTTCCCTAGGCGAAAGCTTGTTTTAATCAAATATAATAAGGACTTACATTCCAAAGAAACAACCAACTACTTAAATAATTTTCCTATTTAAAATTTACTTTTATATTCAACAGTTGTTTTAAAATCTCTTCTCTATAGTAAAACGTAGAAAATGGATAATTAGTTCATTCTCATTACGAGACGTTTCGACCCCTTTATAAGGTAATTTTAAATTATTTTATATTTATTGTTAATATTATTGTAACTGAAGTAGATTAATAGTTATTTGTGCAACTTGTGCGCAAAGTGGCACTTTGCTGCACTCGAGAGAAATATTTAAGCAAGAGCAGCTGGCGAGGGCGGAAAGGTTTCTCGATTGCAGCAAAGACACTTTAAGCTCGAGTTGCACATTAAATTTTTCCTACAGTTAGTTTTTAATCTGTAAATAAAATATAAAATAATAGTGTTCATCAACATGTAAAAAGGTTGTACAATATCAACTATACCAACTGTTCTGTTTATAGCCAGTGTAGTGACAGACCGACAGACAGACAACGAAACCAAAAATGTTCCTTGATGTCTGAAACGGATTTTTGTCTTGGAATTTTTGAAAATCGGAGACAAAATATTTTCTTTCTTCAGAACGATCACACAGTTTCCGTTACCTTCAGTAAGCTCGAAAGCAAAAATAAATAAGTTAATAACCAAATATATTGATATTATTAAATTTAAATTCAGTCAAACTATGTGCATATATTATGAGATTTGTTCGTGTTTGTCATGCCAATTTTTTATATTTTTATTTTTAATTTTTAATTTAATTTTTATTTACATTAATAAAGAAAACAGGGTGAGTTGAAGTTTCAGTAATTAATTTATTTTGATTTAATTATTTCATTAATCCCCCTTTATTTATTTTTACTTTCTCATATAAAGAGAAAGTATTGTGATGGCGCGAAAATTCGATTTTGAGATTTTGATGGATTTACACGTTTTGAGGTCCCCTGAGTCCAAAAAAGTGGTTTTTAAAAAATGTCTGTCTGTCGTCTGTCGTCTGTCGTCTGTCGTCTGTCTGTCGTCTGTCTGTCGTCTGTCTGTCGTCTGTGCAGACGCCTGGAGCCCAAACTACTGGGCCGATTTTGACGAAATTTGGCATACATGTTCAGAAAAATCATACCCCGAGGCGAAATCGAGAAATGAATTTTAGCTCTAAATTTGGGGGCGCTACCCCCCAAAAACTCTGAAAAAACATGAAAAAAAAATATTTCTCGAAAACGGTTCCGACGATTTTGATTAAAAAATTCTAAAATGTAGTCTATTTGAATACGAATCCAACGATATAAGCCGTTTTCCCGGGAAAAATCTAGTTCCTGAGATATTAGCTTAAAACGCGGACGGAGAGAGCCCGGGTTCGATTCCCCGACCAGGAGAAGTTATTTTTATGATAAATTTTGATGAAATGTTCAATAATATTTAAATGTACATTTGAAAACTAATAAATGGAAACACTGGGCTAAGTAATTATAAACTCATATATGAGAAAGTTTGTCTGAGTTGTCTCGGACCGATTTTTTTTAACGTTGAGGTATTTACGAAAGGTTTCAATTTAAAGGGTCGAAGGTACAGGGAAAGGATTTAAGTTAATTATAAAAGAGAAAATATGATATTAATGAAGAAATATTCATTTTTATATAGATTTTATTGAAAGAACAATTTCTTCTGCCAATGTTTGAATAAAGTTTACAATATATTTTTACATTAAACAATTTTTATTTTCTTATTGAAGCGAGCGTAAGCGAGCTTCTTACATTCAACAAACCATGCATCTTGTCTGTCTGTCTGTCTGTCTGTCTGTCAGTAACGTTTACGCGTGTGACGATAACTTGAGTAAAAGTTGACTGATTTGGTTGAAATTTGGTATACATGATCCTCTTACTAATACTCAGGCTAAGTTGGATAGCGTGATCCGTCCAAGAGTTCGCGCGCAACGCTCGCGTAAACGAGAGGTTCAAAAATTAAATTGAAATTTCAGGACGGGAAATAATTCTATCAGCATCTATTCGATGAAACGGACATTTTTTCCCCCTAAGGAAAAAAGAGCCCAAGGTTCTTTTCTAAAGGGAAACAAACTAACCCCCATAACAATCACATTATATGAATTTAAATTGGCTGTATACTAGGCATCGCGTGGCTCTATCATTGAAGCGAGCGTATAGTAATAAATATGTATTGAATATTGAAAAAATAGATAATCATGATGAGTTGATTGATAATGGGTATACTCAGGCTAAGTTCGTTGGACAGCGTGATCCGTCCAAGAGTTCGCGCGCAACGCTCGCGTAAACGAGAGGTTCAAAAATTAAATTGGAATTTCAGGACGGGAAAAGATTCTATCATCATCTATTCGATGAGGCGAACATTTTTTTCAAATCACATTTTTTAGTAAAACCAACAGCGACACCGCTATGAATTAATAAATATCGCTAAAACTATTAAAGCGGGCCTAAACGTTTAAAATAGAGAAAACAACCTTTTTACCGATATCTTACGTTCTAACGTAACGATTTTAATAAAACTTCATAGACACCATCTGATGCACAATTGAAACAGGCATGCAAAATTTCAATTTGATACATGCAGTAGTTTGTTTGTAGCAAAGAGAAACAAATTATAAATATTGAAATAGAGATGTGTGGTTAGTGGAATAGTAAGAATGCGGGGTGGTTCCCTTACTACTAGCCGCTGCACTACTACCAGACCCATTATCTATCAACTCATCATGATTCACAATAATTTTTTTTTTCAATATTCAATACATATTTATTACTATACGCTCGCTTCAATGATAGTAGTGCAGCGGCTAGTAGTAAGGGAACCACCCCGCATTCTTACTATTCCTCTAACCACACATCTCCTTTTCAATTATTATAATATGTATCTCTTTGCTACAAAAAAACTACTGCATGTATCAAATTGAAAAATTGCATGCATGTTTCAATTGTGCATTAGATGGTATATATGAAGTTTTATTAAAATCGTTACGTTAGAACGTAAGATATCGGTAAAAAGGTTGTTTTCTCTATTCTAAACGTTTAGGTCCGCTTTTATAGTTTTAGCGATCTTTATTAATTCATAGCGGTGTCGCTGTTGGTTTTACTAAAAAATATTACTTGAAAAAAATGTTCATCTCATCGAATAGATGATATTAGAATCTTTTCCCGTCCTGAAATTCCAATTTAATTTTTGAACCTCTCGTTTACGCGAGCGTTGCGCGCGAACTCTTGGACGGATCACGCTGTCCAACGAACTTAGCCTGAGTATTAGTAAGAGGAACATGTATACCAAATTTTAACTAAATCGGTCAACTTTTACTCAAGTTATCGTCACACGCGTTAACGTTACTGACAGACAGACAAGATGCATAGTTTGTTGAATGTAAGAACAATTAAATAAATTAGACAATATAGTGTGTAAATGCATAAAACCAATAATGTACGTGGTAGAATGCGAGGAAGCTATGTGCTACAACAATTAGCAATTTTTGACATTTGAATATCGGCATTTATATGCGAAAAATAATTTTGGAATAGCATCTAAAAGAAATTATAAATATTTTTCTTGAATAGTCTAAATTAGGACCGGTTTCCTCTTGTACGATTTTAGTAAATTGTACTCTCTGGGTACAGGGTACATTTTGAACAAAAAGTAATACTATAAATCTTCATTTAAGAACATGCAGGAGATTTTATGAAGAGTAACTTTTTTTCGAAAATTTAAATTTTTTGGAATTTACACGTATATGCAACTCCATCCGTGGACATATGGACATACTGTATACTCAAATAATAATCCACATACATAATATATACCAGAAAATAAAAAAACATATTTTTGTAAAGGGTTATACCTGCTTTGCTGCTTGTTCAGGAGTTAATCACAAGTATTTCAAGACAAGCTAATGTTGCTGCATTAGTTAGCTTAAATTTGGTATGTAGGTGGAGTCGAAATGTTTTAAGATTTTGGAATAAGTCTTTAACCACAGCTAATAAGAATTCCGTACACACGGTTTCGACAGACAGGTATTCTCCTGCCTAAGTAATCCCAATGATGAATTACAAAAAGGAAAAGATAAAGAGAGAAATGACAAGCGAAAAATACAAGAAGAATTCCCGTTATCTCAGAACTGATAACAAAACACACAGTGTCACAGTGTTGCATTGTCCTGGTCCTTCTTGTAGGATATTTGGAACATTGCCCTAAAGGTGAAAACTAATACCAAGGTAGTTCGTTACTTAGCCACCAGGGAAAAAAGAAGCGCTCGTACAAAGAATGTTTAGAAAACAGTGTTGCCCCCAATAGAACCTGTTTCTTAGATTCTTTTGTTTTTTCTTCTGAAATTCTAGGGATTTTTGCAGTTTTTCTTTTTACTTTGACAAGCCCTTACAAGGAATGAAGGATCTTTATATAGACATGTATTTTGTGTTTGACAAATTTAATTTTTTTAATCTTTTTAGGGAAATGTCTCTAATTAGTCATCAAAACACTTCTTTAGTAACAAATTAGACTAAACAATATTTTTGATTTCATAAAACGTATAATTCAATCAAAATCTCGGAATAAAAATATATATTTCATTAGAATTTATAAGAGAAAAAATAGTATTCATACAAAGAAAATTATAAAAATAATAAAGATTTTATAACTTTATAAAAATGTATTAAGTATTAGTAGATTTTATTAAAATTGAAAGAAATTAAATAAGAGAGAAAAATTTAAAATAGACTGCCAATTAGTGTGGCACATAGCTTCCTTTTTTTTATTGAAATGTACACGGTAGGTCATAATTAGCTCATTGTCGGTCCCATATAAGTTTCAACCTAGTTTCTAGCATCATTTGTTTCTTTTCCACGCATGCACACAAACATACATTAATTTACACCTATAGTATAATTTCATAAGTAATTATCTGATTTGTATGCAACTTTTTTAGTCTATCCAAAGTAACCCACAGATAGCCCCAGATTACTTTGAACCGTCGGCGCTCTTAAACTTTTGCTATATTGATACTTTAATTAATGTAAATAATCAAAACAATTTTGACAGATAAAAAATAAACAAACAGCAAATTAGACAATAATGGCTTGTAAAAGCATAAGATCAATAAAGTACGTAGATAGGATGCGAGGAAGCTATGTGCCACATCAATTGGCAGTCTATTTTAAATTTTGAGGGACTGACCAAGAGACTAACACATTACGAAAATTATTGTCTGATCCAGATTATGTGAAAAGGATTTTCCTTCTTGACATGTTATGAAATCAGAGACATAAAAATATTTCATTCTTCAAAACGTTGCTTCAAACAAAGCTTCCGTTATCTTGAAGTAAACACAGAATTAATTATCCTACGTGTGTGTGTAAAACCAAACTAAGTGGTTCCAGCATGATATTTTTATTCATTAGTATGATAAATAATAAATTAACAATTTAAATAATAAAAAAATGTTGTTTATAGTGTTAAGGTTTTTGTATTCAAACTCAAAATAAAGGTTGTTGACCCTATAAAGGTTTGTTCCCCCTGAAAACCTTAATTTAACGTTACTTGGTAATTAGATAAAAGTTGTGTATAACTTTATTTCTAGTTTGTAGTCAGGTTAAGCTCTTTTGATGAAAAGTTAAAGTTAGTTTTCTTCTTTTCTTTTACCTTTTAAAATTTCTTATTATAAATTACTTAGGTTTAAAGAGTTATTTTTTATTATGCTTTGGGTACGATACAAGCGGAGAGCGACGAGCGGCAGAGGGATGCCACTTACGTTTATGTTTACATGTAAGTTGCTTTTAGGGTACCCTTAATAATCTTAATTTAAAGTAGTGGATCCATTTGGGTAGAAAGAAAAAAACCAAATCTTTACATTTGCGGCAACGTTTCGGCCTAGCCGGCCATTTTCAAGCCTTCCAGTTTAACTGGAGTCAGTGAAGTCACAGGTACATAATGAGAGTAAAAATTTTTTTAAAAATAAACTATGTAGGAACTATACAAGGCAGTTCCGCCGTCTAAACATCACTATTTTCACTGACTCGTCGCAAAACCGGCTAACAATAAAAAACATAAACGATTGAGGTAACAACTAAGGTAAAATTAAAAACGATATCACAGATTATGAATTAAAAATTAAAAAACCAAACAAGCAGTGATAACATGCCTGTCTTTTATCCTTGAATAATTTTCATCCGAGACTAATGTTTACCATTGAAGAAGAAGAAGAGAATAATAACACACTTAATTTCCTGGACATTACGATTATTAGAAATAAAAATGGCTCAATTTCAACCAAATGGTACGAGAAAAACATTAAGAGCAATAGATTTTTAAATTTTAGATCCTTTCACCCTACACACCAGATAACAAATTCAGCGAACAATCTTATTAAGAAGGCTGTTTCACTTACAGATCATAATCACCTTAATACAGTTAAGTATAAGATCTTTAGTAAATTAAAAGACAACTTTTACCCCTTGAATGTCATTAAAAAGCTCTGGCATAAACATACAAACCCCAACTTTGTCAATCACTCCGAGGTAGAAATCCATGCAATGAGACCATCCAAACATGTGAGCATGCCTTATATAAAGGGATTGTCGGATAAGGTTCAAAATTTAATGGGAAAATTTTATTGCCCCGAAATCAAATTCGGTTTTAAACCCCTTAATAAAACGGGAAGAATGTATCACAACCTGAATGATAAAATACCCTTTGAACACTCCATTGGCACCATATATGAAATACCGTGTGGACAGTGTAGTAAGTCATATATCGGGGAAAGTAATCAGCTTATTATAAATAGGATTGAGCAATGAGCAACACAAATACGACCAGAATAAGGGTAACACGAACACAGCTTTATCTAGTCACAGTTTGGCCACCAATCATAAATTTGTATTTGAAGAGACGAAGATCATAGGGAGAGAGACCAAAACGAACAGAAGAAAAATGAAGGAAGCTCTGAACATCGCAATAAAATCTGATAAGACTGTCAATATCAAAACAGATTCTCGATCTCTAAACAAATTCTACAGTGGAATATACTACGATCACTCGAAGCAAAATCCCCGCTGTGGACAACCAGCTATGCCTTCTTGATTATGTGGCCGGTTGCAGTTACCTTTAAATTTGTTTCACGTAGTTAAACGTACCTCTTTTCAAATTTATGATTAAAATCCTGGTCTTATAAAAAAAAAAAGAAAAAAAAAAAAAAAAAAAAAGATAAGAGACAGGCATGTTATCACTGCTTGTTTGGTTTTTTCATTTTTAATTCATAATATGTGATATCGTTTTTAATTTTACCTTAATTGTTACCTATTGTTACTTAATTTATTATCATGTTCTCAATCGTTTTTGTTTTTTATTGTTTGCCGGTTTTGCGACGAGTCAGTGAAAATAGTGATGTTCCTCCTATACTATTTTAACTTCCTAGCACCATATTAATTTAGGAGCGTGACATTTTTCATGTCGTTTTTTACGTGACGGCAATGTCTTCTGTACCCCAGAGCTAATACCAGTGGCGGATTAAGAGTGTCATCTAGGGGGTGGCGATCTGACCCTCCAATGGGTTTCGGGAGTATGGAAAGCCCTAAGGAAGGGGGGGGGGGGGAGTTCTCAGGATTCCTCCCCCCCGACTGCAGTAAAATATCTTAACCGTAAGTCATAGGTGTCGTTAGCAGTTAATTATTGTAGGGTCCATATAGCGGGGGATCCTCCCCCAGAAAAATTTGAAAATATGACCTCTCAAAACAGCGCTTAAATGCATTCTGATACTTAGTCACAAAAGGGTAATTTTTGGCTCGATTATATGGTGTAGTTTGTTGGAAAACAAGTATGAACATGAACACAAGTACATTTAAAAAAATATATATAATACAAACTTAAAAGTATAGTTATTGTAACACAATAAAAGTTGTGCACCTAATCATTCCCTTTGTCTAAAATACCTAAAAAAAAAATTCGTTCTTAAGAACGAAAATTTATCACAGTTTGTTACATCTATGTTATTTTCGTTTTATACATCTATACGAGCCGTTAAGCCCATGACAACGGACCAAATTTTATATTTAGAAAAAAATAGTTAAATTAAGTAAATTAATTTAGATAAGTTATTATATCTATTCGAAGACCATCGAATCAAAGCAAATACTCGTACTTTTCGACCCGAAAAGTGTTTTCGGGAGACAAGTTCGGGATTTAAAGTCCAATAACGGGAAAACTCCGGGTAGTCTGAAGTTTATTATTGGGGGGGGGGGGGGGGGAGGAGGATATATTGCGGGGCCGGGGGTCCTCCCTCGGAAAATTTTGAAAATATTACCTCTCAAAACAGCGCTTTTATGCATTTCTAATATGAAATTTGGTAGGCGTTGGAAAAAAGTATAATCAAGGGGGGGGGGGGGGGGGGGGCTAAAAGCTGAGTTTTCTATCTCAAACGGCTTCAAAATTTTTTCTAATGCAAATTTTTGAATATTTTCTCCATATAAATCCGTTTTTGACCATTTTAATAGATTCCTGAAATTTAACACTTTTTTTATGTAAGTATATATATATATGTGTCACTCCAGAAGATATATCACCCTAGGAGGCACTTAAAAAATCCAAACAATTTTAAAAATGTGAATAATATCAAAAGAAATTATGAATTCGTAGGCCTGAATTGTCGGAGTTCATTTTGGGGTCTAATTTTGACAATTTAGGGCAAAAAATAGCATAAAAACGTGTTATTTTCAATTTTACCCCCCCCCCCCCCCTCTCTCTCTTATAGGAAAATATGACAAAAGTTTACATTTGTACATAACAACAATTTGTACTCTTAAAGAGCTTTCAGACGACATACATATTGAACGGTATATACTGACTTTTGTACCCCGTACCCCTGAGTACCAATTTTTTTTTTCACCCATCCAAATTCTAAACCAAAATTTTCCTATATTACTATAAGCCAATCTTACGCAGATATCTTTGAACATTCACTCATTAAGTCATGGTGCAAGACTGTTTTTTTTTTTTTTTTTAGAATTATCAAAAGAATCGCACCCTTAATTTTCCTATACATGTTTTGAAACCACCTGTATATGTGTACTATTTCTTAGACACTGGACTTTATTTGTTAACTTTTTAGTTTATTGTAAATAATATAGGAAGATAAGTTTATTCATTTTGGTCTATTATGTTCTGGTCTAGAGTACAAAGAAAAGAGTTCCACGTGTTCCCCTTGAGGCACATGTCTCGACACACCACTCTAAGCAAATGAAATTGTGTCAGTCGGTCATTATTTAGCCTTTTCCTTCCCTGTGTTCTTTATCACTCTCTCTCAGTTCCTTTTGAAGAACGGCAGACAAAACAGACTAATAGAATTTCCTCGAGGTCTAAGGCCGGGTAGAAGGTTTTCAAACTAAGGGAAATATCCGGTCTGCAAGAAGGGCCCTCGAGTAGAAACAAAACACTGAAGAAAAACTAACAACATTTTCACTGAATTCACGACCAAAACTTTTAAATATAAACAACTTTATTTACTTTTGTGTATATTATTTTTTAATGATTAAATTATGGTCATTCGATCAATTTTAAATATTAAGAGGAAACTAACATTATTTTAACTAGGCATCGCGTGGCTCTATCATTGAAGCGAGCGTATTGCAATAAAATACTGAATATTAAAATTTGTTAATCATGATGAATGTCATAGTTGAAGATAAGTGGTAGAGGGCAGTGTGGAGTAGAGTGGGGGTACTCGGTACAAAGCTTTGCTTCCTAAACCAATCTATAGAATCTTTAACACCCGCGATAGCTTTTAAACAATTATTATAAATGTATCACTTCATTACTCTAAATACTACAGCTTGTATCAAGTTGGAATTTTGCATGCCTGTTTCAATTGTGCATTAGATGGTGTATATGAAGTTTTATTAAAATCGTTACGTTAGAACGTAAGATATCGGTAAAAACGTTGTTTTCTCTATTTTAAATGTTTAGGTCCGCTTTAATAGTTTTAGCGATCATTATTAATTCATAGCAGTGTCGTTGTTGGTTTTACTAAAAAATGTTATTTAAAAAAAAATGTTCGTCGCATCGAATAGGTGATGATAGAATTTTTTCCCGTCCTGAAATTCCAATTTTAAATTTGATGCTCACGTTTACGCGAGCATTGCGAGCGAACTCTTGGACGGATCACGCTGTCCAACGAACTTAGCCTGAGTATTAGTTAAAGGAAGAAGTATATTAAATTTCAACCAAATCGGTCAACATTTACTTTAGTTATCGTCGGACACGTAAACGTTACACACAGACAGACAGACAAGATGCATATTTCGTTGAATATAAGAAGCTCGCTTACGCTCGCTTCAATAAAATCGGACGAGCAGTTAGCGAATTTTATTATATAAATAACTTCCCCTTTGCGGGGAATCGAACCCAGGCTCTCTCCATCCTCGTTTTAAGCTATTTTCTTAGGAACTAGATTTTTCCCGGGAAAACGGCTTAAATCGTTAGATTCGTATTTAATTGGACTACATTTTAGAATTTTTTAATCATAATCGTCGGAACCGTTGTCGAGAAATAAATTGTATCAAGTTTTTTCACAGTCGTTGGGGGGTTGCGCCCCAAAATTAGGAAGCTAAAATTCATTTCTCGATTTCGCCTCAGGGTATGATTTTTCTGAACATGTATGCCAAATTTCGTGAAAATCGGCCTAGTAGTTTCGGCTTCAGGTGTCTGCACAGACGACAGACAGACAGACATTTTTTAAAAACCGCACATTCTTGGACTCAGGGGACTTTAAAACGTGTAAATCTATCAAAATATCAAAATCGAATTTTCGCGCCATCACAATACTTTCTCTTTATATGAGAAAGTAAAAAACAGAGGAGTAACAATCTAAAGAAGGTGTACGGAATGTTCTTCTTTAGACTGTTACTCCCTTTATAAAAACAGAAGTGTGATATACCTTTGTATTCCTAAGTACATTGAACTAAACATCCCTTTGTCTTAATAGTTATTTAGTCTAAGTCATTTATATTCTAAAAAATAAAACATAGGGGAGTAACAATCTAAAGAAGTCCCAGAATTTATTTAGGTAACCGTGCTGCGACGCTTAACAGTTGCTCCTACAGAGATCTGTTACATGGTTTATACTTTCTCATATAGAGAGAAAGTATTGCGATGGCGCGAAAATTCGATTTTGATGTATTTACACGTTTTGAGGTTTAAAAAATGTCTGTCACGTTTAAAGGTCTCTTGGGTCCAAAAAAGTGGTTTTTAAAAAAATGTCTGTCTGTCTGTGGAGCCTAAACTACTGGGCCGTTTTGACTAAATTTGGCATACATTTTCCGAAAAATCATACCCCGAGGCGAAATCGAGAAATTATTTTTGCTTCAAATTTGGGGGCGCTAACCCCCAAAAACTCTATTTCGTTAAAACTCTATTACGATTTTGATTAAAAAATTCTAAAATGTAGTCCATTTAAATACGAATCAAACGATATAAGCCACTTTCCCGGGAAAAATCTAGTTCCTGAGAAAATAGCTTTAAACGCGGAGGGAGAGAGGCCGGGTTCGATTCCCCGCCGAGAAGAAGTTCTTTTTATGCTATATATTAATAAAATGTTCAATAATAATTAAATGTACCAACGAAAACTAACAAACAGAGAATACTGGGCCAAGTAATTATAAACTCGTATATGAGAAAATTTGTCTGAGTTGTCTCTGACCGATTTTTACTACGTTTTTATTAGCTTGGATCCTTGTTTGTTTGTTTGTTTGTTTGTCCGGTACAAATCTGGCAATCGATTTCTAACTTACTTCCCGAATAGCTAGACTTTTGAAACTTTTAGCATAGCTCAGAACACGATGACAATGCATTATTTTAATACTTTTAGCCATCTTTCAGCAGAATTTAATTGGTTTTCAGGAAATTTTGCTGTATGGAAAGTTAGTTCGGAAAAGATCCGCAAGTTCTTTTATTTGTTTTGCCATATCCCATATTTATGCAATCTTCATTTTGACGGGTTTAAAATTTGTGAATTTTATAAATAAGAGATAACATTGAATGACAGCAAAACAGGAAATATATCGATTATATTATTTCAAATATATATCGATGGCACGGTTTAGATTTGGTGTTGGGGAGATCCGTTGTACAAATATTTGTCCTTTTATAGGTTTAAGATCAGCTCTCTAGATGGTTGTCATTTATGTGAAGTAAATAAATTCGGAACTATTTTTTTTTCACTAACATTATATATTATATAAAAATAACAATTATATTATCAACATTACATACGATTCAACAGAAAATTTAAAAACGTAGTATATAAAAAGTTCTTTTTATCTTGAAATTATTTAATATAAAGTTCACTCGCTTTACTCGCTTCACTCAAACCTGCACAAGAAGAAACAAACTCAGCTCACAATACAATAGAATTTTAAATCCAAAGAGAGAAAGTAAAAATTAATCAAATTGTCCTCGTCTAAATTACTTGAGACAAAAAACAAACTCAAAATTTAAAACAAAAGATCATGTTTCATTGTTGATATCAAAAGAATAGAGTGTTTTTAAATTATTAAAACTTTTATATTGAAAAGAAATAACTTTAACAAAAAAAAAAAAAAAAAGAAAAAGAAAATAACATGAATAGAAACTAAAATTCATTATTTTGATTGCAGATCAAAGTGTAATTTGAAGAAAAAAAGGTTTAATTTTTTTTTTTTCAGTAAAAATGAGACTTAGAAGGTTTGGCCTACAGAGTTTTATACGCTTTGTAGACTTAAATAATATGTATAGATATATATTGTACTGTTTGAACGTTTAATGACGGCTTCTATTGTTTTCTTGTGTCTACTCCACTGGTTTGCGTATCGCTACGTTTCCTAGAGTGACATCAAACGTGTTCTCTGTAAGACAATAAGTAGAAAACACCTATCTGTCTACCGTATATATTAAAACATTTTTTATTTCTCATATCTTTATTGGAACGAAGTTCCTTATGGCACGTTCTGGAGCCCGGGGGTGAATCCGAAAAAACGACCAAAATCACCGTCACATAATCACCGTCACAAAATCACCCTCACAAAATCACCGTCACATCATATCCGTCACAAAATCACCCTCACAAAATCACCGTCACATAATCACCGTCACAAAATCACCCTCACAAAATCACCGTCACACAATCACCGTCACGCAAAATCCGTCACGAAATCTACTGATGACAACTTGAGTAAAAAATCACCGAGGTTGTTGAAATTTGGTACACATGTTCATTTTACCAATGCCCAGGCTGAGTTCGTTGGAAATCGTTATCCGCCCAAGCGTTCACGCGCAACGCTCGTGTAAACTTAAGCTTCAAAAGGACGGGAAAAAATGTTATTAGGAAGCCTGTTCCTTGACTTGTTTTTTTTTTTTTTGTTATTTGTCAAAATGTCACTTGGTTTTGTAAATATAGAAAATATAATCACGGTCTTGTTAAAAGTAAAATTGATCTGTGCTGATGATTATTTCAATATATTAGGTATATTATTATAATACTGCGACTTTAATCCAAGAAAAAATTCTAACTTCATCTATTTAATGAGACAAACAACTTTTTTAAATATTTTTTTTTAGTAAAACGAACACCGACACTGTTATGAAGTGATAAAGATCGCTAAATTTATTAAAGTGGACCCAAACGTTTAAAATAAAGAAAACAACTTTTTTAAATATTTTTTTTTTTAGTAAAACGAACACCGACACTGTTATGAAGTGATAAAGATCGCTAAATTTATTAAAGTGGACCCAAACGTTTAAAATAAAAAAACAAACAAGTTTTTTACTGATATCTTCCGTTCTAACGTATAAGGATTTTAATAAAACTTCTTACACATTGTCTAAAGTACAATTGAAACAGGCATGTAAAATTTCAACCGGATACAAGCAGAAGCTTTAGAGTAGGGAAGAGATATTTTATAATATTTTAAATTAATAGGCCGGGTAGGTATAAATCAGTCCTATTTTAATCCAACATCCTTTAACAAACATACTCTTTAACTATAAACTTTTTTCTAATATTTAATATAGGTATATTTATAGTAAGACGCTTGCTTTAATGATACAAATAATGTTTTTCTTTTAATTTTGCCTTAACTCTTGCTAGGTACAAACAGTTGGTTACTTTTAATTTTGTCTCTTTTCTAACTCCACCATGTATAAGTAGTTAGCAATGTATACGTACTTAGCAGTGTGATTTTATAATTTATATTTAATGAAAACTGTAAGGAACTTCGTTCCTACCGTGTGTCCCGCCACACCACACGTATTTTTTTATCATATCCAGGAATATGACTTTGATTGACATAGCTTAAGATGAGGAAATATTATAGACCATAGAACTATAAACCCGCAATCTCACAACTGTCTTTTGTTTTAAATTAAAATTTCAAATATAATAAATTCTTTCCAATTCTTTGTTTTTTTGAAGACTCACATACATAGAGAGATTTGCGTTCAATTGTTATATTGTTATATTATTTTATTTAAAACAAAAGAAAATTTTAATTAAAAAAACAAATTAGAATGGTTAAAATAATAGTTTTTTTTTATTTTAATATAGCGGGTATATTTAAAAATATGAGAACCCTTAATCATTTTTTTTATTTTTAATTTCAAATTTACGTCATAAACAAACACACACAATCATATCATATATGCAGGGTGACCCTAGATAAAATGAAATAACGAAACTGGTGGATTTTATAGGTCAAATGTAACAAAAAATGTCGAGTAAGCATATGCCCATTTCTTAATAGTTCTCGAGATATCAATTTATTTATTTCTTAATTTAAATCAAATTATAATTATTATTAACTACGGGAAACAGACAGAGAAAAATAGACTCCAGCGCGGGGATTTTGTATGTTTCCCGTAGTTAATAATAATTATAATTTGATTTAAATTAAAATTTAATCGTTCCGTAGTATGAATACTACCAAAATCGTAAAATATGAATTTCTAATTGATTGTACGAGGTACAGGTGCTAATTGGGTACTTTATAATTATAAGCGTTATTTCTCGGTCTAGTTCTTTGTCATATTGTCATTGATGTTGACTTCTCAGACTTGTGGAAAAATTGAAAGCTTTAAATTCGGGTCAAGGTATCATTAACGTCAGAGAAATTCATTCTCCTGCGTAGCTTAGTTGGTTAGAGCACTATACTGGAAATATAGAGGCCCGTGGTTCAAATCCCCGCGCTGGAGTCTATTTTTCTCTGTCTGTTTCCCGTAGTTAATAATAATTATAATTTGATTTAAATTAAAATTTAATCGTTCCGTAGTATGAATACTACCAAAATCGTAAAATATGAGTTTATTTATTTTTTCAAAAATGTTTCTCGATTTTTTTTTTTTTTTAAAAAAAGGAATAATATCTCAAAAACTAAATGAGATAAAGGATTTGGGCAAAGATATACACTTTTAAAGAGGCTAAAAACACCTTTTAGAATCACTCATTGATTGCCAAATTACCAGCTGCTAACCATAATTTAATTTTGATCAAAAATGTTGATTATTTAAAATTCGACTTTGAATTTTTTCGCAATTCCAGAGCTTTTTTTCTATTAATACAGGGATTTTAAAAGTGTGGTAAATTCAGGAAAACAATCGGCTTATCAAAAGCTCTCGAATGGTATAATTTAAGTTTAAAATCAATGGCATATAGTTTTTTTTATTATGGTGTAGATTGAATGTCACTAGGCGTAAAATTATTCGGATAGGATCTCAACCAATTCTTGTACAAATGCAGAAAATTGTTTTCGCTGAATAAAAACCATAACATTTCGGGTTCTTATAGGAAATTTGATGCTAAAACAACAAAGTTCCTACACAAACAGAGATACAGAACAGCTTTTTGAGATATTCGCAAAACAACAATTAAAAGGTCCGAGACAACTCAGACAAACTTTCTCATATACAAGTTCATTATTACTTAGCCCAGTGTTGTCCATATACGAGTTTTCTAGGACTTCTTTAGATTGTTACTCCCCTAAAAAAAAGAGGGAAGTAATAATCTAAAGAAGGTGCACGGAATGTTCTTCTTTAGACTGTTACTCCCCTTTTTAAAATAGAAGTGTGATATTCCTTCGTCCCAAAATACATTGGACTAAACATACCTTTGTCTTAATAGTTCTACAGAGAGGAATAACAATCTAAACAAGTTCCAAAAAAAATAACCTATCTATTAATAGGTGATTTGTTATAAGGATAATAGAGAAGTAATAGGTTAATAGAGAGGTGATATGTTAATAGAGAGGGAGAGGAACTAGGTTAATGGGTAGGTTTAATGGGTATACCTTTTTCGTAATAGGTATTTAGTCAAAGTAATTTTTATTCTAAAACAACATAGGGGAGTAACAATCTTAAGAAGTACCTATTGTATGTACATTTAAATATTATTGAACATTTCATCAAAATTTATCATAGAAATAACTTCTCCTGGGCGGGGAATCGAACTCGGTCTCTCTGCGTCCGCGTTTAAAGCTATTTCCTCAGGGACTAGATTTTTCCCGGGAAAACGGTTTATATCGTTAGATTCGTATTTAAATGGACTACATTTTATTTTTTTTATTTTTTTTTAATAAAAATTGTCGGAACCGTTTTCGAGAAATGAGTTTTTGGGGGGTAGCGCCCCCAAATTAGATTTTGCCTCGGTTTATGATTTTTCTGAACATGTATGCCAAATTTTGTCCAATTCGGCCCAATAGTTTAGGCTCCAGGCCCCAGGCGTCTTCACAGTCGACAGTCAGGACATTTTTTAAAACCTACTTTTTTCGGACTCAGGGGACCTCAAAACGTGTAAATCTATCAAAATCTCTAAATCGAACTTTGCGCCATCTCAATACTTTCTCTTTATATGAGAAAATAAAAACAGCATTTTTGGGTGTTTATCCTTAAAATTCTCAAATACTACGCTTTTTACCATAATACAACTTGAAACAAACCTTGCAAAGAATAGAAGTTTTTACTTATAAAAAACAAAATTTCTTTTTTACCCTTCTTTATACTTATTTTTTTTTATAAATTTCTTGAGAAATTTTGTCCTTTTATAGGGTTAGAAGTTTTTGTTGAATGATACCAATCATCAGGGCCGGCCCGAGCGTAAATTTTTACCCGTGCGAGTTGCCATTTTGGCGCCCCCCACCCCCCTTAACAACCATCCCGGACCAATCACCGTACCTAAACCCACATTGTAAAAGGGAGGGTTAGTTTTCTTTCCTGTACTATTACTAATCTCTACCTGGGATTAAATAGAATTCGTTCAGACAACATTTCATGGTTAACTATGTCTGTCGGTCTGTCTGTCACTCTGTACGGTTCCAATAACTTTTGAATCAAAAGAGATAAGAACATGAAACTTTCGCCGTATTCAATATTTTTTTGGACGCCCATACAGGAAAAATATAGCGAACTCAAAATCTTAAGCCGTTCAAATCCAAAATGGCGGATAATTCAAGTCCCGTGAACATTTTTTTAAAAATTTTGAGTGGGATATCAAATGAAAGGTATTAAAGAGTAGATTTAAAAACTATATGTCACTAGCAGTTGTTTAATTTTTTACACCATTTTGTCAAAAGACATCAAAATTTGTGTCCCCCCCCCCCAAAAAAAAACCACATTTCTGCAGTTACGTTTACTAAAAAAATATGCGGTCTGCTGGGCCAAAGAATAACTAAGTGTATAGCAATTTGATCTGGTTAACTGGGAATCCAAAATGGCGGATAATTCACAATACATTTTGGTCACGATATAAAATGAAATGTATTAAAGAGTAGATTGCAAAAATGTATAAAATTTAAATTACCTTGTCGTTATAACCGATGAGAAACATTTTCATCCCCCCCCCCACCCCCGGGATTGAACCAGGGACCCCTAATTTTATTTTAATTCTGCCATTTAATATAATTTCGTTATAATTTGTGCAGAATACTAACGAAACCCTTTCTATGTGAGACTTCACGCACAACCATCTTATTTCGATATGTTTACTTAGTCCTAAGGGGGGGGGGTCCGGGATTTTGGATGAGGAAAGAGGGGGAAAAGGTCCACTTCGGAGGTTCACTTTCTGCGTAATATGATATGATTTAATATGACACTAAAAAGCAGGGAGGTCTAGTTAAATAAAACTGAACAAAAATTAAAAAGGTTTAAAAAGGGTTTGATTTAATCTTATCTGGCCTGATGCTTATCTTAAGTAGATAACAAATCCAGGTGTCCTTACTATCTTTAGACAAAGTATTCCTATCACTCTCTGTACCACATCCGACCGACCTAGTACATAAGTTGTAATTGAGAAATGTAAGATATACCAAAGGACCTATAGAATTTGAAGAAAGCTGTGGACTGACCTGAGACCTGATGTATTTGTATCTCGACTTGATGCGACGTTTTCGATGAGTGGGCCCACTCTCGACGGCGATCCTTCTTCTCTGGTTCTTCTACTGCATGCCGAACCGAACCGAGCTCGGAGAGAACATATATATTATAATACGGAACCGGGAACCGGCACACGACCAGGTCGAGCGGACGTTGGAGACGGGACGAGATACGAGGTTCAAAGTTATAACGGACACTCACCGTCGCATGGTTTTTAGTTTGAAGGGCTCCCGCTAGAGTGCAGGACGAGTAATTAAGAAACAGCCGCTAGATCGCAGCACTGATACACCAATTCTGAACATACCCCTCACCGAAACCAAGGGGGTTTCAAAGAAAAAGCTTTACTTCGTGTAAAGAAAAAGAAAATGTTGACTGAAAAAAAATAAGGGCCGAACCTATCTGCCTAACGAGAGAAGGAAAGAGAAAGCAGAAAAGAAACTTGAGTGATTATCTCACTTGATAAGAAAATAAGAATACCTTCAATAAGAAAAAAAAAGAAAAAAATAAAGTACCTTTAGGATTAAAGAAAAAGAAAAAGTCTATGGCCCTGGAAGAGGGGCTAGTTTGACCACTGGACGATTAAAATCTCCTTGGGCTGTTCGCAATCTAACAGCCCGAACAACCTGATCAGGACCTGGAAAAAGGGCTATAACTCGTGCCAAGCGCCAGCACAGAGGGGGACTACGACCCTCATTCAGCAATACCAAATCACCAACTGCGAGATTTGGCTCGGATTTGTTCCACTTGTGACGTTGAGTTAAAGTGTTGAGATATTCACTCCTCCAACGGTCCCAAAAGTGCTGTGATATCTGGCGAACGATTTCCCATTTTGAGAGACGATTAAGTGGAATGTCATTTAATGGAGGTTCTGGAAGAGCCACTATGGGGCCACCTATGATAAAGTGAGCAGGTGTGAGGGTGTCCAGTTCCTCAGGATCAGTGGAGAGTGGGCACAGAGGCCTTGAATTGAGCACTGCTTCCGCTCTGGCGAATACAGTAGTGAGACCTTCAAACGTCAAGACACGATCTGAGACAGCACGCTTTAATAGATGTTTTGCAGATTTGATACCTGCTTCCCAAATTCCTCCCCAGTGACAGGCCGTCGGAATATTGAACTTCCAGGTAATCTTCTTCTGGCTCAGCCAGTTATGGATTTTCTCTCTATTGGGACGAATACTGAGCATTTCATGAACATCAGTAAGATATCTTTTGGCTCCGACGTAATTACTACCGCAGTCCGAATGAATGACTGAACTAAGACCTCGACGACTAAAGAACCGTTCCAGTGCCGCAATAAAGGCATCCGTGGAAAGGTCCGACACCACCTCAAGATGGACTGCCTTTGTGGCAAAACAAATAAATAAACAGAGATACGCCTTAGAGACTCGAGCTTTTTTAAGGTTACTCTCCTTGACTAGAAAAGGACCACCAAAATCAGTTCCAACCGTTTGGAAGACTCGAGCTTGCCGAACGCGAGCTGGAGGCAAATCTGACATAAGGGGTTGTAAGTGAGATGAACGCATCTTGAAGCACGGTAAACATTTACAGAGTTGGGTCCGAATGAGTTGGCGAGCTGAGAGAATCCAGTACTCCCGTTGAAGTAATGAATGGAGAGTTCGAGGTCCTACATGTAAGTAGAGAATATGATAATAATTAATTAATAGTTTTGCGAGACAACTATCTTTAGACAGAAGAAAAGGATGACGTGCTTCTGCTGGCAGGTCAGCATGTCTGATCCTGCCCCCCACCCTAACCAAACCTTTTGAATCGAGGAAGGGACGGAGTTTACGAAGCTGGTTGGAACACTCTTTCCCCTTTTCCAGTAGTGAAATATCTTCCTTGAAAAATACACGTTGGTCGAGGTAAATTAGACGATGACTACTTTCAACAAGTTCTTTGGCTGATAAAGGACCACAGAGACGATCGTGAGGGGAACGTAAGTTAGAGAAGTACCTTAACCACCAGGCTGTGAGTCGGACTAAACGAGTATACTGAGAAAATTTACTGATAAAGTCTGGACTTTTCGATTTTATAATATTAGCGGTGAAATTTGAAGTAGATGGTCGCATCTCAGGTACTGCCTTTGGAGGAGTAAATTCATGATTAAGTGGCCACTCCACCCGATCTGTAGACAGCCATGAGGGTCCATAAAACCAGAGGTTATGATTTACGATTGCAGAAGGAAACAGACCTCTACTAACACAGTCAGCAGGATTTTGACTAGAGCTCACATAATGCCATTGAGAAGGATTAAGGGCTTCTCCGATTTCTACCACCCTATTAGCAACGAATGACTTTAACTTATGAGGGGGAGTTCTAAGCCAAGCCAACACTGTCATTGAATCAGAGAAGGCAAGAACTTCTTGAATGCTAACTGATGATAAAGCTGAGAGACAGGTTTTAAACAGTCGAGATAAGAGAAGAGCTCCGCAAAGTTCAAGGCGAGGAATCGAAAGAGATTTTAAAGGAGCTACTCGTGACTTCGCGAGTAGTAGAAAAGAAGAGTTAGTGTCCTTAGAAAGGCCTACTAAATAAATAACAGCACCGAACCCAATCTCACTTGCATCCGAGAATCCTACAAGAATAAAAGAAGTAAGTAATAAAGGTTTCACAAGACGTGGAATTTTAATTTCAGAAATACAAGGTAATTCCGTGATAAATCTTCTCCAGTCATCACGAAGGTCCATAGGAATCTCTTCATCCCAGGATAAACCAGATAACCAAAGCCGTTGAATGAAATGTTTTGCAAAGAATACAACAGGAGAGAGCCATCCCATAGGATCGAATAACCGGGAAATGTCGGATAATATTCCTCTTTTAGTGAAGCAAGGAGTTAATGAATTTATTTTATAAGAGAACATGTCCTCCTTTGGAAGCCATTGAAGACCTAGAACCTTAATAGAAACAGATTCTGAATCAAAAGAGAGAGGTGATTCACAATCCTCAGGAGGAAGGCTAGAAAGTAAAGTAGGATGGTTACTACTCCATTTCCTCAATCTAAGGCCAGCTTGAGCTAACAATGAGATGATTTCTTGCTGGAGTTCAACAGCTTCTTCCACTGTGTCTGTTCCACTGATGACATCGTCAACGTAAATATCCTCCCTCAAAATCCGACTAGCTCGAGGATAAGATTCAGCATAGTCAATAGCAAGTTGTTTGAGAGTTCTAC